>SNQJ01S0189828.1:18184-32817 GCA_010110895.2 Picea sitchensis
GCATTCTCGTCTATTGTAAAAATTCCTCTAGAGCCTCATTGTAATCATCTTCTCACGAATGCGAGTAGCAACCACATCTTTTCTCAGAGATAAGCTACCAGTGCCCTAGCTAGTTTATTTCCATTATGTCTGTAAGCATATTTCAGTCATTTGTTATTAATGAAATGAAGTCTTATTTCCGCTGCATCTCTGCGTTTATGTGTATTTCTATATTTCATTGTGTTCCTACATAAATCCGGATCAACGCTACTTCAACTGCGGACAAGGGCATAGACATGCACGAGTACCTTATCCCATCCATCATGGCTGATGGGGAAGGAAGTATCCACATATCGTCGAAGTAAGTCATGCGGAACGACAAAACTTGAAAAATCTCAACTTTATGGTGATTGGATATAAACTTGATATCGCCTTGAGGGGGAGGGTAATCGAAGGTACCCATCAAAGATGGGCATAAACCAACCCCTATGTTGACTACACCTAGTTGAGGATTATTGATCATCAAGACTGTGGATTCCCCCAATGAAGGGTCAGGTCTGGAGAAAGACAATTGAACGATGGTCACTATCCAACCCTCATGTGGAAACAACAAGACCCGGAAAACTGTAGCAACCACAGCTTGCATGGCATAAGTCCAAATCCTTCCTAACAAGAGCTCATAGTCTAGGGGAGCATCGATTACCTCTACCTCGACACACATGGTCTTCCCTCCTAACTGCACAGGGAAAGAGGGAATGATAGCATGTGGTCGGAATGAACGACCATTGAAAGCAGTGAATAGAGTAGGTGACAGAGACAAAATGAGTTGGCCAATGGCCTTCCAACATGCTAGTGACATAACGCATGTTGAGGATCCCTCATCAACCACCGTGCAGAAGATATTCTGAGTAAAAATTTTCATGGGATAAGCCACTACTATCTGAAATGCTATGTGGTAAGGTAGACGAGGTTTTAGGTCGGTTGTATCCAGCATGATTGTACTCGGATTACAAGTCTCGGTAGATCCTAAAGCGGTTAACAAGGCTTTCCTCTGGAAAGGGTAACTTTGGAGGACTTCCAAAGAAGACATCACACAAGGGGTTTGTGATAAATCTTCCACCACATAATATTTTTGGGCATCCCTTGCATTTGGGTTATGAGAATCTTTTTTGAATGCATTTTTGGGGATGCGTGTCATTATTTCACCCAATGTCTTCTCAATCTGTAGAGGAAGAGAGGGGATTTCAACTTCTTTTCCCTTCTCAGAAGTGCTTGGTTTACTATAGTCATGTTCTCTAGTTGATATAAAAGCATCACCCTTCACCATATATACATTCACGGATGTGGGGTTGGTTGAAGATGGAGAGGGTCCTTGGCTACCCCCTTCCGTGCTTGCAGAGGCTTGAGTTAGATTTTTCCCATGTTGAAAAGGATTGGTTAACACAACAGGTTGTTGTTGTGCCACAAACTTTTTGGCGTCTGCAAGCCGAGGACATAGATGGGTTCAGTGGTCTTCCGCACACAAGTTGCATGGATACCTCACCTTCTGTTTCTCAGTGTTGTCCCCGCTAGCATTACCGGTAGGTTTTTTATCCCCCTTACCCTTCTTTCGTTGTTTTTTCTTTCCTTCAGGCTACTAGGTGGCCTTTGGATTAGTTGATTGCACTGTGTGTACACCCAACGTTTTGGTATGGGGGAGTAGCTAAAGAAGTAGTCTGGTTGGCCGTTGTGTGTTGTATAGACAATTGTTGCAACTGATTCGTTAGTTTCTCAGTGGGCTTTGTTTGTGCTAAACCAACAATACCATCGGCATGTGGTCCAACTCTCTGTTTGGTTTTATCAAGTATTGAGCGTGGTGCATCTGGCAATATATCATATAATAAACCAAACTGAGAATAGATTATCTCAAGTTGTTGAGCTCTCATGATGGCATCTTCTTCAGAAAATACTCCCGACGTTGTGATGTCTTTGGACAACTGTGGGACCAAAGACTTAAGAAACCACTCGAGTAGGAATGCTAGTGGTACTAGTACCTTAATTAAACTCTTTCTGAATCTCCATTCTCGAATGTGATCAGAGATATGGTCTGCTTTAGTTTGTGAGAAATTGGCTAGAAATTCGGTGCCAACATCGTATCTCACAGGCAACTGGAAATGGTTTAGGAAAGCCATCTCTAGTTCACGAAAGGAAGAGTATCTTGAGCGGTTGAGCTTAATGTACCATTTTGCGGCACTCCCTATGAGAGTACGTTGAAACAATCACAAGTATACGGAGTTGTCTTTCAACGAGTTAGATGAGCACCAAAGATGGAAGGTAGTCACATGATCTCCTGGATCTTCGTTAGTCATGGCTTCAAAATTTGGGATGTCTGAAGGAAATTTCATCAGCATAGGAGGCCAACATGGATCATGACAGATAGGGTCATTCAACAACCTTGTCAAGTCTGGAAAATGCAAGGTTTCCAGGAAAGGTAGTTTGGGTTGTTGGTGATAACCTGGGAAAAAGGAGCCTGGAGTTTGACTGGCACCAGATTTCTAGGAAAAGTTCGACTGTTGGCCCGGATTCTGGTAGAAAGCATGACCATGGCCAGCATATGGATTTTGCATGTGAGGAGACATCATTGACTGATTTTCAAAATAGGACATAGATGGTCGGGCATGCATTACATTCGAAGGACTTTGGGAAGGATTTCTCCATGTTGGTCCCATGTGGATAGGCATAGTGCTTTGTTCGGGGTTCCATTAATTATGAAAAGAATTACCCCAGATTGGCATTCCTGATGAGGGAACTGATCCCTGCCAAGAATTCCAAGGCCCTACTGTGGAAGAAGTTCCTGGGTGTGCCCCCTGTGCAGGAATAGTACCCTGCATAGGAATAGGTTGTCCGAAATCGGGGTTGCCCCCAGTTGGGAAAGTAGCTGATGAGAAGGAGTTGTTACCAAACACACCGAAAAAATAAAACAGTGTTGAACCTACCGGCATATTATGCGAAGGTGGTCCTTGACTCCCCACTCCAAGTAAACTATGGTGTGCAGGTTGCCCGACGGTTTGCTGATGCGAGCCACTGAGTGAAGGGGACGAAGGAGGTATATGACCTCCCCCATAAGGGAAAGTGTTAAAAGGAGCAAGAGTTCCCCCCATGTTTCCATGCAAAGGAGTGTTAGAGCTCCCTTCCCCCAAACCTGAAGTCTGTGAAGTGGAGTAGGAAATTACAGGACTTGTACCTGAACTAGGAATCCCGTATGAGAATGGAGGGCATGTCGCACTAGGTGTGAAAGGGGTTATGGCCACCACCAAAGACGGGATCAGACCACTATGCTATGTAGAGGCAGTCGAGACCATGGTGGCTTGGACTGGTGACAGTGGGTTAGGAGGTGGAAACTCTCATGTGGTGACAACCGTAGTGGGAATTGAAGAATTCCCAGAAGGAGTAACAACGTTTGTTTTCATTGCTGTGTGTGACACTGTCTGGCACTCGTAAGGATGAATCAGTATGATGGTGGGTGTCGAAAGATTAGTGGTGGAGGTTTCAACCAGACCCAAAGCTTGCACTCCAAGGTCTAAAATGGTCGATTCCTCTGGATGTTGGTCAGGCACAATTTCTTGTGACCTGGCCACTTCAAAAGACCCTTGTTGGTCTAGCTTTCACCTTAGTGGCGGCGGGGGTGGTTCCAGTGTAACTGGCGGCAGGCCAAGAACCCTTCGTGACTGGTGGAGCTCACGATCCTCCATTGTGTGAGAAGATCAAATACACACTAGGGTAGTCTAACTGTTCAAAAACAATATGCACTAAAAATGACTCTCTAGAAGATAAGACAGGCAAACACTAAATTAATTGGAAGAACAGTTACAACAATCAACACTAGAGAAACTTACGGGTGCAAGTGCAACTCGAAAATAGAAGCACCCTCCGGGTATACTCTGCAATGTGTGGCCCAATGTCTGTCCTAGGTACCACAATATACCCCCACAGTCACCTATGTATGTCCCTAAAAAATATAGGCAACTAGGTTGCTAGTGCGCGAACAGTCACTAGGCGAGTACAGTCGAAAGTCGGGTAGACCATAATGAGCAGGGTATCGATCCTGAAACATGTCAAGGGTATCAAAAGAAAGTGGTCTAGAAGACAAATGAGGACCTCGAATGGATTTGGGACCCACGAAGCCCCGTGTCAAATGCAATCGATGGAATCCCAAAACAAGCCCTCTATATGTGTTCTCCACTATGATTGGTCCAGCTTTGGAGGCGTTATCTCCTCTACCTTTCTGTACGCGACCTCGTGTTTATCCCTTGTGTTAGAGGGGGATCCCAGATAACTTTCACGATACTAGAATTGGACACTCCCTAACTCAGACTCCAATGTTTGATTTTAATGGCCTTGAAGAGTTTCCTCTCCAACCTAATCCAAGGCCCTAATCTTGAACTAGTTGGTTAACCCTACAAACATAAAAGTCTAATAAATTTTAGATTTAGCGTTAATTTTATGGATTTTATTATGTCAAGGGGTATGAAAGTGAAACTAATGATGTTTGAAAGACAAAAGTAAAAAATGAACAGAAAGATGGAAACAAAAATTTCACTTAACACAAATTTTCAACAACTTTTCAATTTTTTTTATTTTTATTTTTCTAAGATATTTGGAATCAACAAACTTAAAGAAGGATTTCACTCAACTATGATCTACTTACAATCTAAGTAAACTATCAAGAACTTAAGAAAACAAATATTTTTCCCTGGCTACTAATGCAAAATCACACTTTTCAACCAAACAAGAAAATGAAAGAGATTTTTTATTTATTTAAATGATGATAAAGAAAAAAGGAAAAATACCAACAAGTAAAAAACCAAGAAAAACAATTCCGGCCTAATTGCATATCGCAAAGAATCACTTCAAGAAATCACACACTAGCAACTTAAAAAATGACTCTCACACTTGTCTAAAAACCCTAAAGAATTTTTTTTTTAATGACAACTTTCAAATGAAAAAATCAAGCTAAGGATAAGATCAACCCTAAGCTACTGACTGCTAGGAAAGAGATTAAAAAACCTGAGAGGTATAACTCTTGTCAAGGAAAAGGATGACTACCTTACCCTCAACAAAAACTATCCTGCACAAGCACACTACTGACAATCCAACAACATGTGTGTGCACGCGAGCTGTGTAGAGACAGAGGGCGTGTACACGTGTGTTGGCCTTATACAGGCCGCGTGTATCTCTAAAACTATGAAACAACTAGAAACAGACAATCCAAACTAGGAAGAGACCACTGATATTGAGAACCAGAATCTCTTGAAGGCTTAGACACTCTCTTTAATAGAAAAAATCAAACAATGTAAGGAAAAAAATCACAAAACAAACCAATTTGAGACAAGAATGCAAACAACCAAGACTTAGAAAGAAATCTAGAAAATCCCTGAGAATGACTGATTCTGACAGGGAAGAGGATGACTGGCTCAAAAAATTCCTGGAATCTACACGCTACTACTACTTCTTCAACTAGCGTTTACACGTGGGCTGCAAGAGAGTAGGGTGCGGGTACACACATGCAGACCTTATGTAGGCCGCATGTACCTCTGTGGGTCTTGAAAAAACATAGTCAAGCAAATAACAGAGATAGATGGTATGGAAAACAAGACTCTCTGCTAGCTCAGACTTTGTAGAAACTTCAAAAAATAGGCAAGAAAACCAGTCTTTTAAAACTACCCAAAAATACTCCCAGGAACCCTAGAGACTTCCCCAGTACGGTCGCCAATTCTGTTGTGGTGGTAAATCCCCCTACAGACTAGCAAATAGGGTTATATTATGCATGCATATATGACCAAAAGAAACCTACTTTCTACCTTCATCCCCAGAATTAATCCCCATTTCTTTTTAGCAAATACATGGTTAGACCAACATACCTTGTTTTAGATGTTCGATGTCAATCCTTCTTCACGCTTGATTGCTTGCTAGCATCTCTCCTCCCAAGGTTAACCTGCATACAAAACAAGCAACAAACTACACATGCATTTTACCTACAGACTAATGGGTTAGAGATTCAAACATATATTTACTGAACTACGAAGAAGTCAAATAGTGGGATGGAAAAAGCATTTCTTTATTATTAACTTTAATGAATCAACTTACAATGTCGAGACCGGCCACTGCTCCACGAATCCTGATCCTGGGCTCCTCTTCAAATGTCCTCCAACTTCTTTTCTTTCTATCTCTCTTTGCACAAGGATGGATAAAGGGTTGGGAGAATGGGAACATGCAATTGGGCAGAGTTTCTTTACTCTTATTCTCCTCTTCCAAATGGGACCCCTAACCCTTCTTTCATAGGCTAGAAGAAGCTATGTATTTGGATGAACCCTCAGCCATGCATGGCCGAGAGTTTCAGTTAACTCACCCAAAGATGTGTGTTATGTTGGCAAATTTCCTTTTTTCGTGCTTTTGTTGGTCCACGCGGGTTGTTTTAGGTCAGCTAGCATGTACACACATGCAGTAATATAGTAGGGTTCGTGGGCCCTTATAAAAGAGGTTTTTTAAAGAGTTGTTCAGTAGTGCTTTGGCAAAGAAGGGATCTGAGATGGCATGATGCCAGGTAAGCATGTATGGTGCAAATTAGGGTTATAACAAATATCCCTCATCGAAAATAGTGTGGTGAATGTGTTCATTGTGAACAACCACATCAATTTGAAAAGTTAGTTGGTGAGAAAGTTGTGACTTGAAATTGTCCAGGTTAAACGTGATATTGTTTGATGACTCAGGATAAATGGCGACAATGGAAACCAAGAGCGTTCTACATTGACTTGGGTAGTGTTGTATAACTTCCAACGCGAACATAGCACACGGTGCTTGAGCCAAATCTTCAACGATGTTGTAGTTTTGGGTGGCACGTGAACTAGGATTGAAATTAGATTTATAGATGGTCCTCTTGGGAGGGCGTAAGATGGATTCAAAAGTAGGTTTCTCTCTGAAGTGATCCAGATGGAGGATTAACAGATGGAGGACTAACAAAGGTAGGGAATGGATTTGGTAGAGAACCGTTAGTGAACTTTTCTTTGTCAGGTTTAGTTGGTGTGTCGTATGTCATAGTGTGAGTGGTTAAATCAATCCCATTGAACATATAAATATTTTGACTTGTCGAGGGATCATCATTAGGAGGGTGGCTATAACTGTCGCCTATCGAGGGGGTAAGTGCTTGAGAAACCATGGAATGTTGTTGAGGAAAAGGCTATGTTAACACGACGGGTTGGGAATTCCCTTTAAAATGTTTTGCAACTTCGTAGTGATGTGGAAAGTCTTAGGTGTAATGGTCGTCACCACAAATAAGACATGGGAATTTCGGTTTTCATTGTGGTTTCTTTTCAATAGCAGGTGGTGGAGTTTGGGTTTTGGGTTGTTCATTATTATTATTCTTTGTGGGTTTATTCTTTGTCTTATTCTTTCCTACGGATTGTTGCAAAGGGGAAGATTGAACTGTGTTCACCTCAGAGACTTTAGTTGGGAGTGAGGTAGAGGAGAGTGAGGTTTAACTGGGAATGGGTGCTGAAACATAGCGATTTACTGTTCCATTCGACTATGATGTAGATTTGGTTTTGACAGTGCCGATAACTCCATCGGCATGTGTTGTAGACAAAGGCTTGGATGGATCGGTAGTGGCACGGATAACATTGGGAATCAATTCGTACAAAGTACCATAATGTGAATAGACCAAATCTAAGTACTGAGCCCGGGCAATGGCTTCTTCCTCAGTGACTACATCGCCCATGGAAACGTCAGGAGCAATTTGGAGGTGAAAGAGATTTAGTAAACCATTATGCCAATAACTGGTCATGAATGGTCACTTTAATCAACCTTCGTTGTCATCTCCACTCATGACTATGATCAGAGATATGCATGGATTTTGTTTGACGAAGGGAGGTCAAAATTTCAGTACCCGTCTTGTAATGAATGGGAAATTAAAAGTGTGTGAGAAAGGCCATGGCGAGGGAGTTGAATTATTGAAAAGAAACATGTGGAAGTTCAATGTACCACTTGGTTGTTGAGCCCCTAAGTGTGCATTAGAAGAGATGTAAACATATAGAATCATCCATTAATGAGTTTGATGAACACCATAAATGGAATTTCATCACATGGTTTTTTGAGTCTTCTCCAATTTTATCATCAAACTTTGGGATGTTAGTAGGTAATTTAGCATGAATCACTAGCCAAAAAGGAAAATTTAGTTAGGGATCGTTGGTCAACAAAAACAATTCTGGGAGATCTAGAGTGGCAAGGAAGGGTAATTGTCAGTTAACCAGAGGGTGATTCTGGTGTGGCATAGGGACACCAGTAGGGCCATAAACTGGGTGAGATGGGTAATTGTATATAGTAGGCCCTCCTATATACAGTTGTTTTTGACTAGGATAAATAGGATTCGATGGCTGTTGAGTAACATTCATGAGTGGGGGAAAACCCGTTGGATTATGAGGGGTATAATTCAGTTGATTCAGTTGTGGAGGATAAGCAGTTTTCCCTTGAGGGGGGGTAAACAATTTTTCCCTGAGGAGGATACACATTAGCCCCGTGGGGAGGATAAAAATTAGACCCTTGGGGAGGATAAGGTTGTTTTCCTTGAGGACCCCAGGTGGGATTTGGAATGCTTGGATAAGGTTGTCCATAAGATAGTCTGGAAGGAACAGGATTTGACACTCCTCCTTGTGGGTTATGGTATAATTTCCCCCATAGTGTAGGGTTGATTAAACATACCTCCTGAAGAGATTCCCCAATATTGTGAAGGGTTTCCGGCTGTTGGTCCTTGACCAAGTTTTTGAGAACCTTGGTCATGTTTGACCATTTTTGGGACTTTGACAAGCTCATTGAAAGCGGAGCGCAAGGCGAAGCGGAGATCGCGACATCTTGCCCACTTTTTAGGGATTTTTGGGTTTAGGGTTTATGTAATGAGTATGGGATGTTGGCCCATGGGTTTACCAATGTTTAGGACCATTTGTAATGTATAAATAGATATATAGGTGATGTAGGAAGAGGCCAATGTGCTAAGTCAGTTGTGAGCTAAGTGCTATGTTGTGCTAAGTGCGAATAGTTTTGGATGCTTCGTGCATACTGTGTGTTGAGAAATTGCAAAGCTAAGTGCAAGTGATTGTAAGAAGGCTCTATGCTTGAACCTATCTCGAGGAAGGATGATCTGGCAAGGTGCACGCAGATCTCTTGTCCTATGCAAAATTAGTTTATGGCTCTGTGCATGTCAGAATATTGACAGAAGACAATAAAGAAGAAAAAGAGTTGGTGGGTGTAGCCGCACACTAGAGTGAACCACATATATCTTGTGTTGTGGTTTCTTTGTGCATTATGGTTTTTATGTTATTGATGTGATTTATGCTTAGTGTAGTAATATATGTTAGATGCTTCTGATGTAGTATCTTAGCGCTTAGTGATCTGAATGAATGCTAGATCTAATCTATTTCTATGTGCTAAGTGCTTGGATGTGTTAGATCTAGTTGAATATTGCGTTGTTCTGTAATTAGGGTTTCAACCTACGATGTGAATAAGGGTTAAAAACTAATGAATATTAATTTCTAAGTGCTCTGTTAAGTACTGTGATCACAGATTTGTGTCCCAGCTAGGTTGTAGACACTTGAGTTCTGCAACCACCCCTACCTCTACCTCAGGTGAGACTTCATCTTCTTCGTAGGTGTTACCAAAAGGGACGGTATTTAGGGTTGTGTTGGTGCGTTGATGAAGCATTGAACCTTGGGTCTACCCCTGTGCCAAAAAATGGTTCCATTGTTGGGACCTGAAACTGTGATTGTTGGGAATTGAAGAAGAGAAAGCCTTGTGCGTAGATTTTTTGTTGTAGTGCGTAGTATTTTACTAATTCTGGAGCTCTGTGCTAAGAAAATAAGTCCGATCTAAAGAAAAGAGGTAATATCTTAAAGATCTGTGCTTTGATAAAGGTAAGATAAGTGGAAATTTTTGTTTTGAAATAATGGATCTAGGTATGCTTGATAGATTTTGTCCTAGTTTGAAAACTAGGGCACAACTAGAAGAAAGAAGATGTGAAATGAATAGAAACAATGAAAGATATGTTATTCCTATGCATAGAAAGAATGTTTGGACTAACACATGGATGTAGGACCCTAGAAAGATTTTTTTGTAGGTTATTTACTGTGATCCCAGTGCGTAGTATAGGAAAGGTTACGAATCATTTAAAAGAAAGAGAGGGTTAACTCTTTGTTATAGTTGCAGAAGACCGGGACATATTTGTAAGGAATGCGCTGATAAAGGTCCTAGTTGTCTTTGTTGTAAATATATGGACCATGAAGTTTTGGATTTCCCTAGAATGATTGCTAAAGTTGAAAAGATGAATATGCAACAAGAAAACCATGCGAAAGGCCAAGAGACTAAAAATATTATAGAACCCCAGAAAGAATCAGAGACCATATTATTGCATATGAAAGAAACACTGAATGATCATAGAGATATTAGTTTATAATAGACCTTAGAAAATAAGGAGTGTATAGAAACAAGAATAGGAGACTTCAACATAGACTTTGTTCTAGATGAGGAAACACAGGTGAATATCTTGACAAAAAGAACTTGGGAAATTTTGGGAAAGCCTGCTATGGTTCCTTCACTGGGAGGAATATGATTGTTTAAAGTGAAGATGATAACCCTATGTGAAAGAATTAACAAAATACCTATGAGTGCCCATGGAAATTCTACAGAGGAAGAATTTGACGTCGTTAAGTTTGTTGAGAACGTTTCCCCATTTTCTATTTTTCTAGGAAAAACATGGATTGGGAAAGATCAGATACGAAGGAAACAAGAAGAGGAGAATCTAGAACAGAAAAAGCAAGAACTAATGGATTTCATGGCTAGGAGAATAACACACTTACTGGAAGAACAAGAGAGAAATTCGAAGCTACTGAGGACTAGAGACTTAGATGTCGAAGTGGAGAAAACATAGAAAAGTTTGAAAAACCTGTCCATGCAGTAGAAACAAGCACCTCCCCCTGAAATAACAAGAGAGGAGGTATTCCACTCAGAACCTTTGAAATCCCTCAACAATGCGAAGTTACTATGCTAAGAGAGGATAAGAATAAAAATGGAAAGAGGCATCCAGTGACTCAAATCACGGGAAATAAAGCTAGAAATCTCAGCAAGAAGAAAGAAAAGTTAGAAAAATTGCAGGAAGTCCTAGAGAAGACTTTGCAGAAGGAAAATCTGCAAAACTTGAAATTTGTCGGAATAGAAGAATAACGTAGATTGGCACTTTGCCACGATGAAGTAATATGACTATTGGAGGCATCTTGACCGTTAACACGATGCTCCAGAATGACTATAAACATAGTTATGGACGGAAATATCGCCATTGGACATTTGGTACCATGCCATAACAGATGGAATCGTATTGATTGAGGCTTTTTGACCAGTTGGAGGAATCCATTACAACATTGTCTATTTATCCCGTCGAATTTTTCACTGATAACACTTTTGTAAATAGTGATTACCCGAGCCCAAAGAGAACTAATTTTTATTGTGCAGTGCTTACTAAGACTTCACCACCCATTCAATTACTGTTAGTATTTTTCCACCTACCTAAGATATCCGATCTTGAGCGTGTATGTCGAGTGAGCACAGTGTAGTGTAAAATTCCATGGAAGAAATTCTGATAGATCTAATGGCTGAGAAGGTCATTTCTGCAGGTGTACATGCCTTATCAACTAGAGGATTACAAGCCTCTCCATCAACTTCACATCGATCTGGACCCTTTAGAACTACGATAGAGAAATGGAGAAAGCATCGCGATGACTTGGTGAACACAAAGCTCATCCCATCTATATTTCTCGATTATATCCCACCTTTGGCTGGTGCGAATAGTCATGACAGTGTCCTGAGGGAATTTCACTACACGTTGATCACTGTGTACCTCCCGAAGGGGATACACGCAGTTGGAAAACAATTGGTACATATTATGACTTTGAAGATCAGTGACTTCAACTTGGGAGATCACAAGAACTATGGCATGTGTTACACATTATTTTCATCACCCTTATGACCATTAATGATGTAAACCTATATGTTTCCTTCAGAGGGGTCATTAGCCTGAATTCCTGAAGAAAGAAGAGAGAAGAACTTTCTCTGAGAAAAGAATTTGTATTTTCCTTTGTAAAAACCCTATTAAGGAGGATTTTCGTAGGCTGATATATACATAGGGTACGGAAATGCCTGATTTCTGCAGGTTGCACTATAGCTAGGTTGTGGAGTTTCCACAGGCTGCACTATAGCTAGGGTGTGATGACCTTCGTATGTGGGAAAAATAAGCATCTTCTCGATGTTTCTAGAAGGATAATATTCTATGGTGAGGTGGCCTCCAAATGGTTTGTATCTTACTCACTTTCATGATTTACTGGGATCATACTAACCTCCTCACCTTATCCTCTTCAAGTGATAAAAGGAGAGGATCTCTCATGGAGAAAGTTAGTTGGATTGTGCTTGAGCTTATCTTGATTTTGGATTGATATTGGTAGCTTGGTTAGAGTGGATTTGAGATTTTCTTTGTCAAAATCCAATGTGAGTAGCTATCAGATCCATGGTCTCAGAATCCATTGGAGAAAGAAGTGTGTGGGAAGCAAGGAACTGTTGGAAGGAACCTTACGACATCAAGGCATCAAGTTGTAATCTCTCTTCCTATTATTTAATATAATACAGTGGAATTTTTCTTCCCCATAGAATTATCTTTATTTTATTGCATAATTCCTTGATCATATGCATAGGTTGTCATTGAATATACTTATACTACTTTCACTTTGGTTGGTTTGTGTCTCACTGCAGGATCGGTATCACAAGAGCACCAGAGAGAAACAGGAACAACAAAGACACGAGGAAGTGACACTTAAAGGTATGCCTCTCATCTTTTGTTTGGTAGTAAATTCGATGATTAGAGCCTAGGGAAAACACCATGTTCTATCTTGTTTTGTTCTAGATCTAGGTGGATCTAGGGGGATTGATTTGTGTCTGCACTTAACAATTAACCCGATAACAAAATTGGCGACTCCATTAGGGAACGAATTGTTTTCCTAGTTTGTCTTTCTTTCTTGATTTGATTTCTTGGCTTCTATTTTCTGAGTCACTAGAAGATCCATCTTGACTCTTTGACTGTCTGACTTCACTAGAAAACCTTCTTAATTTTTATTTTTTTTTCCATTTTTGTTTCATTTCCGCACCCTACTTTGAGGGACAGTGTGGTGGATTAGGATTTTCGTACCCTACCAATTTAGAACAGTGCGAAAACTCCACACCCTACCCTTATCTGGCCTATGACGATCAAGTATTTCCACACTGTGTTAGTCTACATCCTGCAAAAATTGTGAAAATTTTGATTTTTGATGGTTTTTTCCTTACCAAGACCTTGGATTTGGTTTTGGGGTGAACTGCTAGGTTTGTTTATAGTCTGCTTGACAAAATTTGAATCTACCTTCAACCATCTTTGCCTTATTTTTTCTTTGTTTTCTTTTGAAGGATTTAGTCTCTTGCTTTGAGTGTCTTTCAGTTACAAAGCATTGTTTTTTCTTTAGAATTGTTTGGTGAAAGAACATATTTTTCTTTTATTAAATAATTCTTGTTAAAAGAGAAAATTTGTATGGGTTGCTTTGTTTTATATAGATATATTATTTCTTTTAGCTATCTTTAAAACAAAAAGTTTTAATTTCTTCCTTTATCTTATTTTGGGGACATCCTTGCATTGTTGTACAGTCTATTTGTATCATTTCTTGAAAATCTTGATATTGATGAGTTTAGTAAAATTTTGAGACATTGTGCATTTGGGACTATTAAATGTTTTCTTCTTCTCGTAGCATAGCTTTCATTGAAATGAAAATATTGCATCTTCATCTCTTTGCATAACTTTCGAGTCGGTTGAAACACTATATTGTCCACACCATTTTCCTCTTGAGTAATAACATCCTTAAAATAAAGCGCTTATAAAAACTGATTAGACATTTTTATATTTTTTGGTAGCAAACCTACATTATATTAGTTGTAGAGCTTTGGAACAGGTGTGAAAGATAACTTTCCAAAGGTACAAACAAACATAGAATCTTGAGTTAGGGAGTAGTAAATCCACTTATTACATTTTGTCTTGGGAATCCCTTCTCACACAAGGGTCATTCACGAGGTCACATTGAGACTGACAGAGTTACTCACCCTACTTTGTTAGTCTTGGTGTCAAGATTGCACATATTATGGGGGTTGCTTGAAGGTATACCCACATGGATGAGTGGAATCCTTTCAAGTTGATTTCGGGCTAGATACCCTGCCCTTGCGCATGGATCTGACTGTCGACTGTTTCCCCAGGAATCACTGTAGTAATTGATAACCTTAGTGGCCTATATTTTTAGGGTCTTTACACATGGTGAATGTGGAGGGGAAAGTCTTCACGGTACCTTGAATCGACGTTGGCCAAACTCTGTTAAGAACCTGAATAGATCTACAAATACAATCACCACAAATATTGAATACAAAATAGATCCATAGAGCAAGATAGAAGAAACCACACTTTATGATTACCAAACCTTTGAGGTAGGGAAACACCGTACAATGGATCCTATTATGGAAGGGTCATCTCCTGTTCACTTGCATCTTTGAGGGGGCATCCTCCTATTGAGCTA
>SNQJ01S0189829.1:6412-18142 GCA_010110895.2 Picea sitchensis
CATCATAACACCATGAAAATTGAGTCAAAGATTCATATATTAACTCAAGTGCTCTTGTACATGGGTTCTTCTCTACAACTCTCTGCTACAACTCTCATCTTATGAAAATCTCTCTTCTTATGTTCTAATGATCATAATGTTACAATGATACAAGAGTGAGGGTGTCTATATCTGTTTTCCCTCCTACTCTCTAAACTGTCTAATCTATGAATTCAAATCTACCTACTTTCATTAATTACATATAAATACCTTTACATTCTATAGATGAGAGTAGTGCTCAAGATCTATTTACAACATCTAAGATATAAATGTATGTACACTTCCCTAGCTATCACATTAATATCCGCTTCATTAATTTTTCAAAACATTTCAAAATGTGCAAAATGTGTGCTGCACGTTTCTAGCTGTCTTCCGCATTTATTCTTGCTTGGCTGGCTGCTTATGATGCTCCTGCATCATATTCCCTTGCTTGAAAATTTTCATGAAATTTTGTTCATGAGATCTTTCACGGTCTGTCCATGCTTTTGAATTTCTTCTTCATCTTCCCAATTAGCATCTTCAATTGGATGTCCCTTCCATTTGACCAAGTATTCAAACTACTCTTTTCTCCTAGTCTTTTTGCTAATCCTCTTGTCAATTATGCCTTCCATCTGTGGCTTTTTAGCTATAGGAATTTGTTTTGTCCATTGAATCTCTTTCTGTTTATCCTCTGCTCCTTCTTCTTCATCTCTGTAAGGGTACAAATCCGCAACATTGAATATCAATAAGATTCTGATCCCATCGGGTAATTCAATCTCATATGCGTTTGTCCCAAATTTCCTTATGACCTTGCACGGTCCAATATTTTTCATCTTCAGTTTGTTATATGTTCCCCTTGGGAACCTTTCCTTCCTCAGATGTGCAAGAATCAGATCACCAACTTCAAATTGAAGTTCTCGCCTGTGTTGATCTGCTCTTCGCTTGTATTCTTGACTTGAACTCTGCAATTGCTTCTTGATTCGGCTGTGAAGCTCCTTTATTCCTTCTACAAAGTCTTCTGCACTAGCACTCCTGAATTTAGCTTGTTCCAGATCTTTCAATTCAGAAACTCCCCTTGGCTTCATTCCATATACAATATGGAATGGACTCTACCCTGTGCTTCTATTGAGCGAATCATTATAAGAAAATTCCGCCTGTGGTAGAATGTGATCCCATTGACTGTGGTGTTCAGTCACTAAGCTCCTCAACAAATATCACAATCTTCTGTTCGTGACTTCTGTCTGCCCATCCATCTGAGGATGATATGATGAGCTAAAAGACAAAATTGTCCCCAACTTCTTCCACAAAGTCCTCCAGACATGATACTCTTTGTCAAGCCGTGAAGTCTGACAACTTCCTTGAAAAATAGGTTCGCAATATGAGTTGCATCACTGGTTTTCTGGCATGGTATGAAATGTGCCATTTTTGAAAATCTGTCGACTACCACAAAGATTGAATCATAACCTCTCTGGGTTCTTGGCAGTCCCAATATAAAATCCATGCTCACTACATGCCACGACCTTTCTGGTATGGGTAATGGTTGATATAACCCCGCGTTCTGTCTTTTTCCTTTCGTGTGATGACAAATCCTGCATCTGTCCACAAATTTCTTAACATCTGTCCTCATCCCCATCCAAAAATATGAGCCATTCAACTTTGATAACGTCTTATCATGACCGAAGTGTTCGACAAATCCTCCACTATGTTTTTCCTTTAGAAGGTTCTCCCTCATGGAGCATTTTTGAATACATAGCTGATTTCCCCTGAAAAATAATCCATCCTAGATCACGTATTCAGTCCATTGGCTTATGTCCCTGAGAACTAGATTCTCATATGCTTCATGTGCTTCCTTGAAATATGGGTCATCCCTATACATTTATTTGAGGTTATCAAAACCTAAAGTATTGACTTTGAATTCTTGCATAAGCAAACATTTCCTGCTCAAAGCATCAACAACTTTGTTAGCAGTTCCAGAAATATGCTTAGTCACAAAAGTAAAATTCTGCATGAATTCAACCCATTTAACATGTTTTTGGTTCAACTTCTCTTGTTGAGTCACGAATTGTAAAGCATGATTATCACTGTACAAAACAAACTCTTTAGGAACCAAATAATGTCTCCATTTCTTCAGCGCTTGTATGAYTGCATAGAATTCTTTTTCATATGTTGAGTGCTTGATCTTCGCTTCATTCAATTTTTCACTGAAGTATGCGATTGGCTTGTCATCTTGGCTCAAGACCGCTCCAATCGTAAATCCAATCGCGTCACATYTGACTTGGAATGTCTTGCTAAAATCYAGCAAAACCAGAATTGGTTGCTTGGTGATCTTCTTATTCAACAGGTTGAAGCTCTTCTCTGCTTCTTCTTTCYAGTGAAAAKATTTGTGTTTTTTCTTCACCGTATCCATCATTGGTGCACTAATTCCATTGAAATTTCGAATGAATTTCCTGTAGAAACTTGCCAAACCATGGAAGCTTTGAACTTCAAATACACTCTTCAGTGATGRCCAATTCTTAATTGCATTTACCTTTTCTGKATCCTTCTTCAAYTCATTTGCAGAGATAAAAAAACCCAAATAAATGAGTTTTGTCCTCATAAATGATGATTTCTTCATATTTATTAGCAATTTCTCTTGTTGTGATCTTCTCATTACTGTAGCTAAATGCTTCAAGTGTTCTGCTTCTGTTTTGCTGAAGATTAATATATCATCAAGATATACAATGACAAATTTCCCTATGAAATCCTTCAGGACTTCATTCATCAACCTCATGAAAGTACTGGGTGCATTCGTTAAGCCAAATGGCATAACAAGCCATTCATACAGTCCCTCATTCGTCTTGAATGCTGTCTTCCATTCATCGCCTTCTCTCATTCGAATTTGATGATACCCTCTTTTCAAATCAATATTTGAAAAAAACTTTGCTCCACTCAAGCAATCCATGAAGTTGTCCATCCTTGGTAATGGAAATCTGTATCTGATGGTAATCTTATTGATTCCCCTTGAGTCTGTACACATTCTCTAGCCTCCATATGTTTTTGGGATGAGCACTATTGGAACAACGCATGGACTCAAGCTCTCTCGAATCAATCCCTTGTCCATTAAATCCTAGACCTGTCTCTTGACTTCTTCATTTTCCTGCAGCGTCAACCTGTATGTGACTTTGTTCAACAAACTAGCTCTAGGTATAAGATTGATGTGATGGCTTATACTCCTGATAGGTGTCAACTAACAAGGTAGTTCGTCCACTACTATATCAACAAATTCTCCTAGCAATTCCTGGATTTCTTCTGGTAAATCATCTATTCTCGTACTGGTCAAAACAATTTTGGGCTTCCTAACCACAATAAATTGTGTGTCTTCCTTATTCTTAACCTCCTTAAGAAGTTCCTTCCCACTCATGAGAAGTACAGTGTTGCTCATCTTTGTTTTCACCTCTTGATTTTTAATCGACAACAACATGTGCATCCTACCATTCTTCTCCAGGGTGTATGTATTCTTTCTCCCGTCATGAATCATGTTCCTGTAATATTTCCATGGTATACCTAGCAAAAGATGAAAAACATCCATGGGAATGACATCACATAATATTTCATCTTTATATCCTCCTATTTTAAATTCAACTAAACATTGTTTAGTGAAATTTACCTGATGTCCTTTTTGTAGCCACATAACTCTATATGGGCTTGGATGTACAACAGTCTCCAACTCCAGATTTTATACCATCTCTGTAGATACGAGATTTTCTGTGCTACCACTGTCCACTATGACCTAGCATACCCTGTCTTTGGTTTTGCAAGTAGTCCGAAACATAATGTTTCTTTGGGCTGGGTTCTTTGCCTCTTTCTCTGGCTTCAAGAGAACTTTCCTCATCATCAAAGATCTTCCACCCTCAGCATATTCTGCCTCAACATTCCATCCTTGAGCTTCGGAAATGTGAGTTTCACCACCATCTTTCTTCTTATCTAGACACTCATAGGATTTATGTCCGATCTTTCCACAGACAAAGCATTTTACTTCACCACCTCTGCCTCTTCCTCTTCCTCTAGCTTGAGGAAAAGTATTTCTATCATCATACTGCCCTCTCTATGAGCTTCCTCCTCTCTCATGTTGAGTTTGAGGTTTCTTCCCCTCTTCTTTAGATTTCTGAGTTCTATCTTGGGCAACTGTTTTGCCTCTGGCTTGACTTCTACCTCGACCTCTTTGACCTTGTTTCTGGCTCAGCTTCTCTTCAGCTTTCAAAGCTATCTGATAAGCATCTTCCACATTTTGAATGGTCATCATGATCATCTCATATTGAATGTCATTTCGTATACCATTCATGTACCTAACAAATTTTTCATTATCGCTTTCCCTATGACCTGCTCTGATGTTTATCTTGTAGAACTCTTCAGTGTATTCTTTCACTGACATCAACTTCTGTCTCAAATTCTGCATCCTCCGAAACATAGTGATTTGATAATCCTTGGGTATAAATTTGGCCTTCATCTTTGCAACAATTCTATCCCAGCTCTTGATTTTCTTCTTGCCTTTGCAGCGTCTGTCAGCCTGCAATTCATCCCACCATAGTGCTGCATGCCCTTTAAGTCTAGTAACGACATGTTTGACTTTCTTATCTTCCTCAACATCCTCATAGTCGAAGTACTTGTCTAGAGATCTAATCCAGTCTAGAATATCTTCAACATACAGGTTTCCCTCATACACTAGAATTTCCATTTTTTCTTTGGCACCTATCCTTGCAACAACCCTGAATAGGCGTTCATCCGTAGCATCTTTGACTGCAACTTCTTCTCCTTCATTCCCAACTTCATTTTCACTTTCAGGCTCGCTGATATCCCCAACGTCAATTGTGCGCCTCTGTGATGTCTCCATGGCATCAAGCCTGGCACATAGCTCACACATTTCCCTTTCTCTTGTTGGATCAGACATTGGCACTGGACTATCTCTTCTTCTCGGCAACATGGCTGTAAAATTTTTCTCTTTTCTATCTGCTACAGAAAGCAAAGAAACTGTTCTGAGCTCTGATACCACACTGATGCAGACCCCCAAAACTCGGGCCAAGATCTGTGCAAGATCATTCTAAATCTTCCCCTGATTCTGATTGACTCTTTGATTTCCCCACAGGGAATAATTCACACACACAAACAGGTGTATTCCACAACTAACCAACAAATATGATGGAGGCTTTTATTTTCCCTTTGGGATTTCAGATTTCTTGATTTCACGAATCTTGTTGTCGAGCCCCTTTCCTCTTCAACCTCCAAAACCCTAAACATCAATGAGGGTTGACTCCTTCAATGCCCTGAACACACGACTCTTTTTTCCCATAAATTTCAGCTTTCCGGGACTTGAGTGAATGATCCACACTTGTTCCTCTTCCCCTATGATTTCCCAATTTCTGAAATTTCCCCTTTTTGGCGAGATCGATGGTCTTTCAGGATTTTCCTCGAAGCTTGACCAGTCCCTTGAATTCTGTTGCACGTATCCTCCGATTAATGCTTAGGACCCACCTTTCGGATTTTTCCTTTTCGCGATTTCGGTAGTTGCGTGACCATGCAACTTTGCCTCTTGACTCCCGGAACCCCGAAACTCGAAGCGTCGAAATCCCAAAATTCCACACCAAAGTCCTGTCGTGTTTCATGACTTCAGGATTTCCACTCCTCTGTGTCCCGACTCCTTATCGTCAAGATTCCTGGTATGCTGAACCCTGAAATGCTGAAATGTCGATGTTTCACTTCAAAGGAATGTCGCATTTCACAACTTCAGGATTTTCAATGCTAAGGTCCTGGTTCCTTGTCATTAGGATTCTCGGTATGCCAAACCCTGAAATACTGAAATGTCAATGTTTCACTTCAAAGGAAATTAGTGGCTATGAACCTCCCCTGATCTGATGGCTGGCACGATTTCACGTACCGAGAGTTTGCGATGCAATGACTCCAAAATCGCTTGCCACTCCAAAATCTGAAACCCAAAATAGAAGATTTCGAGCACAAGATCAACGACTCCTGATGCTTCTCATCCAATGGTCGTTACTTCTCCTGAGATTTCTGAATGCTGAAAGGCACTCATCCTTAACCTTCTCACAGATCTGTGGGATCCAACGGTCCACATGATTTCGCGAGTTCTCCTCGGAGAATTCTGACCGCCTGATTCCCTCAATGACTTCTGTGAGAGGAATCGGTGTTCTCCCTCCTGAACTTGTCTTTTATGAGATGCTTTCGACTTTCATCTCCCTTCGAACACTTCAAAGGTGATAACCCTCTTGAGATTTCTATTGTAACTCAAGTCTCCAAGAGGAATCCTTCTCTCACTCCTTGTGGAAAACTTTCAAATAACCTCTAGTTATTCGAGTCCTTGACTCTGTGCACTCTTTGGAACAACAATCCTTCCACCTTCACCTTAGTTGATAACTTATAAGGATTCAACTGGCCTGCGCACACCTTGCACGACTCTGTGCTTCACCTGCACTTCTGCTGGTATGAGAACAATGGTATCTCTCCTGAGCTTTCTGAGATAAAACTTAGACTCTTGTCAATGCACACCTTGTGGACGTTTCACTGCACTCCTTGCAGGAACTCTCAGGATGAGAAACAACAATTGAAACTCATTCTTCTCCCCTCTCAAACTTCATACATTCAACATGAAATCACACATTCAGCCCAACATTGAACAAATACATAAACAAAGAAATAAATCAACTGTAAGCATACCATTCAACAAATGTAAATAGTAAGCATCATAACACCATGAAAATTGAGTCAAAGCTTCATATATTAACTCAAGTTCTCCTGTACATGGGTTCTTCTATATAGCTCTCATCTTATGAAAATCTCTCTTCTTCTGTTCTAATGATCATAATGTTACAATGATACAAGGGTGACAGTGTCTATATCAGTTTTCCCTCCTACTCTCTAAACTGTCTAATCTATGAATTCAAATCTACCTACTTTCATTAATTACGTATAAATTCCTTTGCATTCTACAGATGAGAGCAGTGCTCAAAATCTGTTTACAACATCTAAGATATAAATGTAAGTACGCTTCCCCAACTATCACATTAATATCCTCTTCATTAATTTTTCAAAACATTTCAAAATGTGCAAAATGTGTGCTGCGCTTTTCCAACTATCTTTTGCCTTTATGCTTGCTTGGCTCACTGCTTACGATTCTCCTGCATCATGGGAACACTAGGGACCCATTCACAACCAGAATAATTCCAACCCTTTTTCCTAACATAAAATACAACATTGCAACAACCTTACAAAACTACATTCAATAATTCAATAGATCCTTATATAGTTCCTTGTTGGGAGAAGATTTAAGGCTGCTATAAGGCGATAATCCCAATACTTATAATCAAAAAATTAAGATTAACGTAAGGAAAAAACTATTATAGGCGATCAACACATTAAAAATATTTAAACCATTCATCTAAATGTAAAAGCGGTTGTTAATCTAATCGAAGGGGTAAATGCCTTACTCATAATTAAATCATCAATAACCAATTATATCACCATTGAAACTAAAACTATTAGGCGAATGCAAAACTAATCAACAATTAAAACAACTATGCAATATTAGAATGTGCCACCCTATCTAATTTAAAATGGAACCAATGAAGTTGATGCCGAGGCTACTAAACTATTATAGTTTGATCCTCATAATATTATTGTTATGCATTGTTATTTCCCCTATTACAAAGGAGCAATTTAAGCTGAAGAAACAATACTACTGTGCAACTTATTAAAACCTGTTAATAAGAAGAAAGCAGTTAATAAGAACCATTAAACTGTTAACACAATGCGAGTTAAAAACTATAAAATACATATTAAAAATAATTATATTCAAACAAAGAGTTCATTGTAACTATTCTCCGATTCCAAATATGAGACAAGTATATATCGCTATCTTTTAAAACCAAATTCTCTATCTTATATCATTGTCTTATATGAATATAATTGTTGTCTGTTAAATATAAATTTGCTGTCTTTTAAATGTCCTTGCTATCTTTTAATATAAAACTGAAACAAATATAAGTATTTTCCTAAGGATGAATTCACTATATTTTAAATGGAAACAAATATGGAACATGTATTTTAAAACAATATAAAACATGTCTTTTAAAATGAAATTCGCTATCTAGTAAAGAAATCATAAAACAATATTGTAAAGGAAATTCGCTATCTGAATTCACTATCTATATTGTAAACAATATTCGTTATCTGAATTCGCTATCTAGTAAATAAAATCATAAATCATGTTTTATATTGTTTATTGAATTCAATATCTAGTAAACAATATTCGCTATCTGAATTCAAATTCTCTATCTGAATTCGCTAATAAGAAAATAATAAAAATATTCGCTATAAGAAAATCATAAAACAATATTGTAAAGAAAATTCACTGTCTGAATTCTCTATCTATATTGTAAACAACATTCTCTATCTATTAATGATAATGTATTGCTATATCCAATCCATTTCTGAAAGCGCTATATAACAATGATTCACTGTCTAACAAGATGATATACATCACTATCCATATATTGTGAATTTAAATAGGATATTTGAATTGCTGTCATACAAAACAACAATTACAACACAGTCTTTCACCTATTAGCCACACTTCCATTAGCATGTAAAAAACTGTATATCCTACATAAGATATTGCTATCTATATATAAATGGAAATTGCTGACTAGTAAATACCTGAGATCGTTGTTCATTAAATACATGACATTGCCATCTATAAATTATATGATAATGTTGTCTAATAATTGGAAATCGCTGTCTAGTAAATAAATGAGATCGTTGTCCATTAAATATTAAATTCTCTAGAATATTAAATCGTTGTCAAACACAGATCTAAAAATGTAGTCACACATAGTCATTTATTAGATAAAAATGCAGTCACCCATAAAAACACATTCATTAGATAAAAACACTATCACTAGATAAAAACAGTCACATAGTCATAAAACACAGTGATGTTCTGGAAAAATGATTTGTTAAAAATGATTTAGGAAAAATGATTTGGGAAAAATGATTTCTTCAGAGATTAATCCTTCAAGTATTAATCATTCAAAGGTTAATCATTCAACATTAATCTCAGTCAAACGTAGAGATGTTCTGGAAAACATGATATTGGTAAAAATGAATATGGGAAAAATGATTTCTTCATAGATTAATCCTTCAAAGATTAATCATTCATACGTAGAGTTTAAAAATTCCAAAGAAACGTAGAGTTGATCATTCAAGGAAAAACAAAGGTAATCATTCAAAATAAAAGAATAGATAATATTTCAAGGAAACACAGAGTTTTTCAGAGTTTAAGCAATCAAAACGCAGAGGTACTCATTCACAAGAAGGTGCAAAGACTAATCATTCAACAATGAATCAATCAAACACAAAGATACTCATTCACAAGGAGGCTGCAAGGATTAAAGATTAATCATAAAAGAAAAACATAGAGATAAGTAAGGGATAGATAGTCGGGAAAACAATTATCCTTCACTTATTATCCATGCACAAGAAAGTAGGGCATTTAAATCTATAAGTATTTAAACACTGGAGTGACGACCGTCGATTCGACTCCTGGTCGACTGCTCATGCACAGACTAATAACTTAAGGGATAAGGGACAGAAGATAAAATCACAATTTTTCTTCATATCAATCAATAAAAACAAACACAGAGAAGTCATTGCAATAATAGGTTGGGTTCTCAATGGGAAATCAATTCAAAATATAATGAGCATAAGGCTGGGATGACTTTGAGTTCTTTGATCACAAAATGCTAGGCTCATCAAGACAAATTTCTGAAGATAAAAGTGAAATCTCTGGATCGTGTTACGCTGAATAAAACATAATATTTAACATAGTAGAAGTACATTATTGAAGGCATAAGAACAATATTCAAACTACCATTCAATACAAATATACACATACGTACCGTATCCAAATGAAAAATCTTTGAGTCGTTATCCCGCGCATGCTTTGTCTAGCTCCCGCTTGTCGACCAATGTGACCTCACTAGTACCTCCTAGCCAACTCTAGGAGTACTCGTCTTCCCCCTAAGCCCCCTGAGCCGCAAAGGGGCCATGCACACAATACCAGACAATTATAGCACCTAGCTTGCCTCGCAAGCTTGAGCTACCACTCGTTACCCGAGATGGGTATCCCAACTCCCACAAGAGAAAGTTTAGTCAAGATAAAATTTCAGCAGTGTAACATTATGCAAAAACATGAGATCCATACTCCTCCTCCTCCATCCTTTTTATATAGTTTTTAAGTAATTATTTTCCCAAATTCTCATTAAATTCCTTTTTCATTAATTTAATTAGGAAAAACCTCCCTTGTACACATGTCACCCATCCCCTAGTTGCACTAGAAAATCAATTTTATTAATTAATTAAATATTCCTATTTCCCTCATCCACCTAAGAGAATTCCTAAAAATGCTTCTTAGTGTCCCAAAATTTCCTTACACTTCGTAAATGACTTATGACTTACTTAATTCCTAGTTGATTTCATAATTAGAAAGTTCCAAAGGCAAGATTCCTTACTAAGTTAGACATTCATATTTTTCTTTATGCTTCCCCTTTTCTTTAGTTTCCCTTTTTCTTTAAGTTTCCCATTTCTTTTAAGTTTCCCCCTGTTTCCTTTTTAACAAAAAAATCAATTTAGCAAGTGTAGATAAAACGACCATTTACCCTTTTTCCTTTTTAACTAAAAATTAATTTATCAAGTGTAGATAAAAACAACCATTTACCCTCTTTTCTTTTTAACTAAAAATTAAATTAGCAAATGTAGATAAAAACAACCATTAACCCTTTTTAAAAATTTAATTCTCCATTATAATTTTGGCTTTAATAATTAGTTTGAATTTCTTACCCCCCTTCTTGTTACATATTTATTTATTATATATATTTTTTACCACATGTTATACTTAGACCTAGGTTTTAATTTCACTAGGACGGGAGACATTTTTATTAGGAAAAAATGTTTTTAAGCCTTACTTATCACACCATTGATTTTAAGGCCAACTAGGTTTATTCACTTACCAGTTAAAATCATGACGTTCCCTTCAGGACACACTAGGTGCTCCAAGGGTGCCACTAGCCTCTTTTTGTTTTCCTTACACAACATGCCCTTCAAGACGCACTACGTGCTCCAAGGGTGCCAATCGCCTCTTTCCGTTTTCCTTACGCGACGTACCCTTCAAGATGCACTACGTGATCCAAGGGTGCCACTCACCTCTTGACTGACTTTGGTAGATGTCAAAACCCTGGAGTCAATACTCCGCGAGGTGATCTTGTGAGAGACTAAGGGCCTCTAAGTAATAAGTCCCCTACCTTATTGCACACCTCTTAGAATCATCATGAGCGACTGTCAAAATCTGTCCTCACGACATCGTGGGTCTTCTCAAACTAGGTATTCATTAACCTATAGTTTGATCCATGACGGGAGTGCTAGTAGGTTGTGGTAGGGATGCTGCCACACCTCTCCCTCAATATCTCTGATTTTCGTGCGTGGCCCTGCCACCCCAAATGTGAGTTTGGTTGACAAGCTATCATTAGACTAAATCCATCAACAAATCATGCCAACAATAATAATCAATCATCATAATATCTAATCATATGTACATATGTCACATCAACAATAGTGAAACCCAACAATACACTCCCTGACTCAATCTAGAGTCCAAGGGGTTTCATC
>SNQJ01S0189831.1:0-18174 GCA_010110895.2 Picea sitchensis
GCATTCTCATCAAGGACAATACATATTATATTACATCAACCATCAATCAATCAATCCTTTGACATCAATCAATCAATTGACATCAATCAATCAAACCATTGGCATCAATGACAACATGATCCAACAGTAAATACGAGATCTTGGAGGTGTCTTTAACCAACTCCTGGCATTGAAAATAAGGAACATGACATCAGTCATGGTAATCATAACTCGTGGTAGAAATCATGATGAACGGGAACGGAACTACAGAACCGTCTAATGAGTGGGCAGCGCTCCAATTTTAAAAATGATTGGATAAGTAAGAAATGACAACAAGGCATACCCACGAGGTCATGAGTGAGGAGAATGGTGTGTCACATCGGTCTAGTCATGGGAGGGGAGGGATCGATCTTAGTGAGAAATCATGAAGGGGTCCAAAATTTAAGTCATGAACTAAAAAGGTTCTATGTCCAAAAATCAATTTGAGGATCAAACTAGAGCTATGACTCAAAACTTTATTTATCTAAGGGGACCTAACAAACATAAACTTTAGAAGGATGAAACTTAAAAAATTAAAATCTAAGGCTTAAAAGGGATAAAAACAAACTAAAAACCCAAGGCAATTTAGTGGGATAACAGCCTCCAGGGCACAGAAGGCCTCGATTTCAAAAGGGGCAGGTGAAGGGTGGGGAG
Organism: Picea sitchensis; assembly: GCA_010110895.2. Classification (NCBI taxonomy): domain Eukaryota; kingdom Viridiplantae; phylum Streptophyta; class Pinopsida; order Pinales; family Pinaceae; genus Picea; species Picea sitchensis. Next base: position 673 of record SNQJ01S0189831.1, read on the forward strand.
AGGGATCTCCCCCCATAGAGAGGGTGGCCATGAAGCGGGATGGGATTTGAGATGATCAGAACCACAGGGGGTGATAGAAAATAGTAGAACATCCAAAATAGCTTCAAATACTTAATATTAACCATGAAGGAATCCATCAATTGAATGACACAATTATTCACCACAAATCTAAATGAATGTATTATGTTGCTTGAGCTTTATGGAGATAAAATCTATATAAAATTTTGAAACTTCCAATGTTTCCAATGAACAATCCACCCATCATTAAGAACAAATAAAGTTGAAAAATAATAGAAACGAGAGTTTGTGTAGTTATTTATAGGGTTAAAAATTAAGGTTAACCTTTGCGAAAAAAGAGAAAGAGTTACAACCCATTGTGAAAAATGATTAAAATAGTAAAGGAGCCATTGGAAATTAAATTTAGTTAATGCTAACAATTGAAATTAAAAGAAAAAGTTAAAGAAAATAAAGTTTAAGTAGTATAGTTTGTTAAGTTTATATTTCTAAGGAACTAAAAAAGATGGCTAAAAATGAGAAGACTGTAAAAAAGTAAAAAAGATTAAAAAATTAAAAATTAAACCAAAAAATCAAAAGAAATTTTTTTTTTAATAATAATTATAATAAATGAATAAATATAATATAATATAATTTCTCTTTAAAAGAAGGATTAATGATCAATAAGATGAATAGTGAGTTTCTAATATTGACTAATTTTATAGCCATTAAAATGTTTTTCATTTCAACTCATTGGGAATTTGAAATTTGGACTACACAATCCTCTTCCAAAAAGAGCCACCTATTAATTACTTATTCATAAAAAGGGAATTTAAAAAGTGTCTCTTCACATTATTTCTTGGCTTCTCACATACTCCCATATCCTTTTGTATCCTTTGTAATCTCAAAGTAATATTTCAAATTACATCTACATTAATTGATTTTATAAAGTCAAATTTATTTCTTATTCAACCATTGATTTTATAAAGTCAAATTTATTTCTTATTTCTTATTTCTTATTCAACCATTGATTTTATAAAGTCAAATTTATTTCTTATTTATTTCTTATAAGTAGCATAATCGACCAAAATACTTTTGTGGTGTTTGGTTCTTCTATGAACTTGGCCAATTTATGTAATGATATCTTTCACTTGAGATACTTGTCACAACAAATTATGAGTTTTCTCAATGAAAGGGGTCCATATTCATTCTAAAAAACCATTATGGCTTCAACCAAACCATTGTCACCATCTTGTTTCACGGTATACAGATATTCCATGGAACCCTTAAGGATATAGTTAATGTGCCTGATGTTGAAATAAATCATACTTATTTTGTATCAAATCAATGGAAGTATGTCGGTAGGGACATGCTTGTATTATTCCTTCTCATTCAAGATTTCTTCCAAAGTATTGTCTCGCTCTAATTGCTTCTTTACCACTATGGAACTAACAACCAATCATATACAAGCATGGATATGCTAATAGAAATATTTGACGAGTGGCACAATTTGTTCATCTTGCCTATGAGTGGATGTAACAAATTCCACTAGATTGTTCTTTAAAGCCTTAGAAGATGCCGCCAAATTCTTGAGATTGGTTATATGTTCTTTTGGTTTCTTGATTTCCTCCATAATTTTGAAGATGGCTTCCATGAAAGCTTGTGTGATTGGAATTCTTTTCATGGCTATCACCATAGGATTAGTCTATCCAATGTCAATCACCATTTACATACTAGTTTCAATCTCAACCTATTTATTGTTGGATCTCTTTTTTTGTGATTCTGCTTCATGATTACCTTTATTTTCCCATTGAATGAAATGGTTTCCAAGTTTTTTCAATGACATTTGTCATCAATGTTCATAATCAATGTTGATAGGAAAAATATTGAGAAAATATTCAAGCCATGATGTTGTTGCGGTGCCACTGGTTTCTTTGCCTTTCCAAGCCTGGGTCTATTACTAGTTGACCATCTTTCTTATCTTCATCTTGAGTTGCTCTTGTCCTTCTTATTGACTTCTCAATGTCTAATCCTCTATATCTTAGAGATATTTATTTTACTGGGTCGGTTCCTCTATCACATTTATATTTCCTCCTTTGAGTTGTATCTCATCTTTATTTCCCTTTTCTTTTGCTCATTGTCCATTGTACCATCCTCTTTCTCCATCTGAAGTGATTTCACTTCAATCAACTTAGCGGACGAAGGTATTTGGTAAGATGTTCAAATTATCTCAATAAAATTTCCGTAGCCTTCTCCCATTTCATAGCCTCCCATTTCCATAGTTTTAAATTGTAAAAATTGAGGGCTCACTTGAAAAAATATTTTTCATGGAAACCTTGGTGGTAGTAAGGAGATGTTAAACCTTGATGCTTCAAATGATTGAAGATATTATCCAGTGAGTTGTGGACATTAAAGGCTTCCACTTGTAGTTTGTAAATTTCCATTTCATCTAATTCTTCCAAGGCTACAAAGTAAAATCTCTAATGGTGTAAGGGTAAGCTAGGAACATGTCTTTCTTATGTTCTTTCAATTTGGAGTTAGCTTCAAATTTAGCCAATTGATATCCTACCTCCGTGAATAGTAACGTGTATGGGACATTTTTCAACAATATATGTAGAGCTAAGGTATATATGTAGATACAAATGTAGTTTCTATCTTGTTCTAGGTACCAATTTCTTATTGAACCTAGCACATCCAATTCTTCAATAAAAAATATTAAGCACAAATTGTCAAAAAATAGTTCATAGATAGGATAAATGGACACTTCACAAAGGTTTTCATAGTGTTCTTAGTATTTATATATCCATAACTTCCAATAATGAATAGATAAAGGAGTGAGAAAAGGATGTGACTCATGGAATATAATATATCCAATATAAATCCCACCATGTGAAACTAAGGGAACTTCTTCTAGGTTCTCTATACACTTCTTTACAACCACATTTACATTTCCCAAAAATATCTCTACCAAATTTAATGCATGACCCCCTCACTGAGCACATGATGTATTAAAGGCATTGTTATCGCGCAATTTCTACTTGCCCAAAGCCAAAGGAAAGTGAAGACTAAATTGGTGTAACAAGGAGGATGTCCTATCATTGTCACCTTAATAAGACACCTCTTTTTATTTAGGAGTGGTACCCAAGGGGAGATGTCCCCAGTGACCTGAGGGTTTGGGAAGGCTAAGGAAAAATATTAAGAATGTCCCACCCCTCTCACAGGTCACTCTGATCAAAAGTTCCAAGGGTTTAAATGAGATGAAGTAAAATAACATTTAAGTGTACCTTCCCAGAACAAGACAACAAGAAAAGATGTTATTTGCAAGTCCCATATGATGTTAGTGCCTCATAAAACCATAGAATTTTGATAAAATGAACAAGTTGATATAAAAGCTGAAGAAAATAGAAGCATTTATAACATCAATATACATTTAGCAATAGCTTCACAATTATGCCTCAATAGAGCTTCAAAAATGACAAGAAATGATAACACAAACTTGACAAAATGATAGTAATTTTCAGAAGCAATGATAGCAATGTATAATCAGCTTTAAATCATTCTTTTAAGATGCATTTATTGTTGTTATAGATGGTTGTAGCAATATTTTGAAACAACAACAAATTAATTAGTAATTCAGTGTAATCTAATGTTAGAAATAGTTAGTAAAATGTCTTAAGGTAGATGGTTTAAGAGTTGTTTTAGTCAATCAATCACTTGTAAGGTGTGAACTAGTGCCTTTTAGGGTAAATGTTGTCAAAGTTTGCAGCGGAAATTATTAGAGGGAAAAAACAATTTATGATAAATGAGCTAAAGGAAAGGGAAGATGATTGAGGTGTTAGTAACCTAAGGCCTCAATATCTAAAACCCTAGAAGGAAAAAATGCTAGAAAGTAGGTAACCCTAGCCCTAGCGATTTCCTTCTTCTTTAGATCAACCTTGAAATAAATATATCAAGCCTAATGAAGCAATGCTAATAGAGTGCTACAAAGGTAGGGCTCTAGTATATTCTTCAAGGGAGATGTTCTCTAGAAAATCAAGTAGGTGAAGATTTATAAAGAAAAGGACAATAACATGTTCTTTTCTCCTAGGGTTTCAAACTAGCAATTTCGTAATCTTAGAAATGAATAAGCAAATGTACCATAACCTTTCAAAATAAAGAAGGATTGCATATTTTTACTTACTTTAATATGTTGTCCTCTCTTTTCTTTGATAGCTTGATGGTCCCAACTTCTTTGTCCTTGTATTTGTCTAGGAGTTGTTGGCATTCTTCCTTCTTTGGCCATTGTATTTGATCAAAGTCTTCCTCTGAAGCGAAAGGCAAATCGTCAAGGGAAATACAGGAAGGCTTTCCTTGATTAGCTCATATGTCTCACTAGTTTTAACATCATCATCAATTTCCTGCACATGGACCTTGGCCATTGGCACATTTGGGAGGCGAGTTATTGTTCTTTCATTAATGGGCACATTAATGTAAGTTAGATCCATCTCTAATTTTCCTCCCAACATTGCAGCAAACTTCTTGGAAAACAACATTCCCCATACATCTGGGACATCCACTACCACAATATCCATGTGGATCACTCTCTCGGGATATCTTCCAAGGCATACTTCAACATTCTCAACTACCCCATGAGTGGGTATGGCCCTGGATTCAAATCCGCAGACATTCTTGTAAGGTCGTCTGGCCTTTAGGCCTAATTTCTCCATGACCTTCAAAGACATCATGTTAGCACCTTCTCTTGAATCAAGCATACAATTGTTAAGGAATTTGTTATTAATCAAAAACGTCATGAAGAAAGGTGAGTCTCCATCATACTGAACCCTAAAGTGATCTTCTTCTAACATGATAAGAGGGTCCAACGGCTCATCTGAAACTTTGAAAAAAAATTCGAACCTTTCTTTTACATATGGGACTTTGATGACTTCTCTTAATGGAATGGTCACGTGCATTTTTTCTGATGCTCCTTCAAAGTCGAAGTTCAAATCCACCTTATCGGTTTTGGGCAGGGATGATTTTAAGGATGGAAATTTATTTTAAAATGTAGAAACCTTGGCGAATACTACTAATCCTTCATATGGCAACTATAAATGTTTGGCGATATTTTTGTAAAAATATTCAAATTTCTAAGGATTTTATATAGTTTTTATAAAATTTTGGCAATTTTTAAGGTAAAATAATTTTATCCTATAGAATTTGGGCGAATAATTTTTAAAATAGCGAATCTCGTTTTTGGAAAAACCATGGAAAATTAGCCCATGAGCGAAATTTAGCCCCTAAAATCATCCATGGTTTTGGGAGGATTTTTAGGAAGAATTATGTTCATAGGTGGGGGTCTTGTTCGTGAAATTACATGCCCAATTGAGAGAGGTTGGTTCATTCGATTTTGCCTAGTGTACACTCGGAATTCTTGCTTCTTCAACTTTTCTCTCAACTCTTGGTCAAGGCTATTTATCACCTCCAACCTAGCCTTCCTGGTTGCTTCCTTTATTCCTTCTTGATGTTCTTCAAGTGTGACATTAAGGAAATATTGAGGACCTTCAATGGTATGATTAAAAACATTCACTTGGTCATGTTCACCATTGTTGAGAGGACACTCATGCTACCAATGTGAGTCTTTGCATTGTAAGCACCAAGGGTTTTCATCTACCATGTTTGTGGGGGCTAAAGTATTAGGAACCTCTCGATCATTCTTTGGTCTAAAAACTTGATTCCCTTTCTGAAATTTCCCTTTGTAAGGAACCCTAAGATCTCGTTGTTGAGCTCTTTCCAGGTTGAAAATACTTTTCATCATTAGTTCTTAGGTTTTTACCATGCTATCTACAGTCAATTATAGCTTTTCTAAGCTCACGCTAATATCTGAGGTAGATTCAACATTATGGACTATCTTAGGTTTAGAATCCATTTTGACTCTTGAGGTAGGGAAAGGTTCAACTCTAGATGACGATAGGTTGTCTTCAATCCTTGCAACTACCTCTTAGGATTCTTGGATTGTTTTAGGGGCTTTATCTTTGAGGATATACCCTAGTTGTCTTGTAAAGGATTTTGTGTAAAGAAAGAGAAGGAAACTATCTAAAGGATGATGGCTCATTGGGATCTTTTGCATTAAATTTTCAAATTTATCATGAAATTATCGAACAGTTTCATTCTCTTGTTTTGTGAGGTTATTCATCCTTATCAACAACATGTTGGGGTCTTCCTTGACACTCCATCATTTGAGGAATATTTCCTCCAATGTATCCATGGTTTTAATACTAGCATTGGGGAGACCATTGTACCATCGTCTAGCGCCATCATGGAGGGTAGCAAAGAAAAATTTCATATCTAGATCCTCAACATCATCACTGATGGGATGAAGCTAAAAGAAGGCCCAGAAATTACTCATATGATCCTCAACACTGACTACATCATTACCAATGAATTTAGGAAACCATTTCTCATACTTAGGGGGAATTTGCCTAGGGTATCGTGGTATGCTTGTCATGTCTAACGGTTTGAAGATCTTGGATGACCATTGCTTATGGATATTAGCTTGGTTTGGATTAACAGTCTGATTTCATGCGCTAGACATTGTGTTTAAATGAAGATTGCCTCCAAATAATGATTTTACTATAGGAGAGTTTCAGGAAGGTTTTGTTCTAAAGGACTTGGGAGGGTTGGTATATGTCCCTGAGCTTTGTGGAGTTGCCAGATAATTTTCTTGAAACTATCAAAGAGATGAGGGGATTACCCTCAGTGGAGTTTCTAGGTAACTGTTATAACCCTAAATTTCACCATACATGCATACCTAGCATCAGGCCCTCTTACTTGCTATTTTTTCCAATCCATCACTGAACATCTCTTCTTAAAAACACTATTTTTGAATATGTACGTGCCCTACACCACTAATTCCCACGTACACACGCTTGATGCACCACTACAACTCATGTGCATATTCTAGATGCACCATTACAACCCACGTATACCCACAAAAGTTGAAAAAATTAAAAAGTTGCAAGGAATTCGTTGAGATTACGGGCTATTGGGTAGTTTTCCAACTGTCCCACCGCCTATAGCCCATCACCAAACTGAATAACCATCCTTTTGTCATATAAAAGGAGGTGTTGGGGTCTCAATCCTAATCCAAGCATAAGAACATTGAAACTCTGCCCATTTCACATCCCCTCCTTGCCCCAAGAATTTGCAGCCACCTCATGAGATTTGCATCAGAATTTCCCATTCTTGCCTTTTTCCTCCATTGTAAGCCTATACCATTTCCCTAGAATAAGTGTGAGAGGAGAAAGATACGTGGAAGTGCAATTGGAGCTTGGTGAAGAGAAGCCCGAACCAGGTTCGTGGAGCAGTCAACGACCTTTGTTGTAAGTAAACATTGTGATATCAATAAAAGGAATACTTTTTCTGTCCCAAAATATGATGTGTCTAATATTTGTATTCGATTTATGTCTTATACTAGCCTCTAAACCATGATTTATATATGAGATGCATGTTTGTAGTTTCCTTTTTATCTGTTTGTGAATGTAGGCCAGCCTTGGGAGGAGGCTTGTAGTTAGCGGACTTATCGAACGTGAGAGGATCGACACCGGACGCGCAGTAAAAGGTAAAGTTACCTAATCATTTCACTTTGTATTTCATGCATGAATGTGGGGTATATTCGGGGTAGTTAGAAAAGTAGGAGACTTTTAGACGGTTAGATCTGCCTACTTGTTGAACCCTAGTGTAGTCCATAGGGGGTTTTTCTCGCTATAGAAGAATTGGCGACCATACTGGGGAAACCTTTAGGGTTTTAGGGGATTATTTGGGTGTTTGATTGATTTTTACCTTTTTTGAGTTTCTTTCTCAGTCTGCTGAGTCTTTAAGGGATTCTAGTCACCTGTTGGTGCCATACCAGGTCTCCCTGCCCTATTATTCTACTTGTTTGTCTTCTTTTTTTTGAGGAGATACAGAGGTGTACGCGGCCTGTAGTGGGACTGCACACATACAGACGCGCCCTGCCTTTAGACAACCCACGTACATACGCAGGTTGCTTAAGCACCAGTAGCATGCCTATGTCAATAAATGTTTTCCTTAAGAAGGGGAAGTCAACCTCTTCCTTGATTGAAGTCTGATTTCTCAAGGTTTCTTGATTAAGTATAGTGTCTCTATTTTTACAGTCGAATTCTGGGTTTGATGTCATTTTGGTTATCTTTTTAAAGATTTCTTGTTTTTAGTTCGGAAGGGTTTTGGGCAAGTCTTCGAGTCTTTTTTATCATCCTATTAGGTGTCTTTAGGGACTCCCTGTGATCCGCAGTGGGCCAGAGGTCAGTTCTCAGTCTTGTCTGGCTTCTTTTCACTTTTCCCCCTTTCGCTTACTTTAAAGAAAAAGAAAAAGAATTTAATTCAAGTTTCTTGTTTGAAGCATAAAAAAAATAATAGAAAAAGTTTTCATTTTTAGTTTGGTAAGTAGTTGGGTTAGTTATTTTGCTTGTTAGGAGAAAGAGTTATTTTCTTAAGTTCTTTACTGAATGATTAGAACATTAAGTAGCTCGTTGTCAAGCGAAATTTCATTTTGGGTTTTCCTTTAAAATATCTTAGAAAAAGTAGTTATGAAAAGTTGGTTGAAGACTTGGTTACAAATCTTTATTTGGCAAAAAAAAAAGAAGTAATTTTTCTTTTAGTTTTGTTTGCTTCTCCTTCTTCATCTCTCAAAACACACCACTAGTTTCATTTTCATTTCCTTGACTTAAAACAAGCCATCTAAAATTAACGCTAACTTAAAATCAACTAGACTTTATGTTTGTAGGGTCAATCAACTAGTCTAGGCTAGAGACTTGAATTAGGTTGGAGAGGAAAACTATTCAAGACTTACAGATAAACATTGGAGTCAGTGCTAGGGAGTGTAAAAGGTCCAGTAAACGTGAAATTTATCCAGGATTCCCCCTAACATAGGGGCTAAACACGAGGTCGCGTGCAGAAAGGTATAAGAGATAACCCCTCCAAAGCCAAACCAAGCATAGTGGGGAATGCATATTGAGGACTTGTCGTGGGATATTGTTGGTTGCATTTTCCATGGAGCTTCATGGATCTCGAATCCATTAGTGGTCCTTAGTTGAATTTTGGACCACTTTCTTCCGATACCCTCGGTAGTTTTCGGTGTAAGTTACCCTACTCATTGCGGTCCACCCGACTAACTACTGTACCCGCCTGATGACTGTTTGTGAGCTGGAAACCTAGTTGCCTTTATTTTAGGGACTTACATAGGTGACTGTAGGGGTATATCATGGTACCTAAGGCAGACATCAAACCATCCTTTGAAGAGTATACCTGGAGGGTGATTCCATATTGGACTTTCACTTGCACTGGTAAGTTTTTCTAGTGTTTGTTGGCATAACTGTTCTTCCAACTAGATAGTGGTTTTCTTGTTTTGTCTCATAGGAAATTTTCTAGTTTGTTCTTGGTCTTCAACGTTAGAAATATCCTTTCTTTGTCATTGATCTTCTCACACAGTGGAAGATCAAGAGATTCATCGGTCGCGAAGGCTTCAAGGCCTGTTGTCGGTTAATTTGGAGCCTCCACCATTACGGCGAAGACTTGACCAACAAGGGTCATTTGAGGCAATTGTGACACAAGAAACTGTGCCAAATCCATCTCTGAGAGGAGAACACTCATATCCAGAGGAACCAACCATTTCTGACCTTGGAGTGGAAGCTCTTGGTCCATATAACCCTTCGATCACTAACTTTTCAGTGCTACTTTTGATACATCTTGCCCCTCCAAGGGTAACACATCACGAGCGTTAGATAATCCTATAAGCAGTGATGGAAGAAAATGTTGCTACTTCGTCTGGGAGTCCTCACACTCCCTCTATGACTGCCACTACTGGGGGCGTTCTGCCTCCTAATCCACCTTCCTCGATCAGGAACATTATGGTCTCGACCGCCTAAACTTCAGGAAGTGGTTTGATTCTGTCTATGGCAGTGATCACTGCACCGTTCACATAGAGTGCGATGGGTCCTCCATTTTCATACGGGATGTTGGGCTTTGATACGAACTTGGTCCTCACCTACTCCACCCTACAGACCATGGGTCTGGGGGTAGGGAGATCAAACTCTCCTCTGCAAGGGTCCATGGGGGGAACCTCATCCCCCTATAATGATTTCCCTTACAATAGAGGTCATATACCTACTTCATCCCCCTCGCTCGACGATGCTCCTCAACAGCCTGCTTGGCCAAACATGAACTATAGCTTGTTTGGAGCAGGTAATCAAGGACCTTCTTCCTACACCATGCCAGTGGGTTCAATGTTGTTCTCTTTGTTCGGCGTGTTTGGAAACAACACTTTCTCATCAGCTGTCGTCTCGGTCGGGGGAAACCCAAGTTTTGGACCACAAAATCCTATGCAGGGTACTATTCCTACATAGGGGGAAAACACAGGAATATTTTCCTCACAAGGACTCTAGAATCCATGGCAGGGATTAGTTCCCTCGTCAGGGATGTCAAACGGGGGCAACCCCTTTCCTGGTCAATGGAACCCTGAGTAAAGCTCAGTACCTATGCTCGTCGGATCGGTAGGGAGAAACCCTTTCCAAAATATTTGGATCATAATGCAGGGAGAAATCCACGCCTATCCCTCAATGTCCAACTACAAGAATCATCCTTGAGTTCCCAAAAAATGCAGTATCTGTTCGCTGGCCAAGGGGATGGTATTTACCAGAACCTTGGTCAGCAGCCTAAATTTTCCTGGAAACCTGGTGCCAGCCAAATTCTAGGCTCCTTTCCTCCTATACATAGTCAACATCCCAAACTATCATTTCTTGCGACATTACTTTTTCCAGACTTGTCAAGGTTGTTAAATGACCCAATCTATCACAATCCATGATGGCCTCCCATGTCGACGAAGTTCCCTCAGACATTCTGAAGTTCGAAGGTAAGCCTAACGAAGATCCAGGAAATCACGTGACCACGTTTCACCTATGGTGCTCATCGAACTCTCTGTGAGAAGAATCCATTCAGTTGCATCTATTTCAACGCACTCTTATCGGGAGTGTTGTGAAATGGTACATCGAGCTCAACCTCTCAATATACTCTTGCTTTAGTGAATTGGTTATGGTTTTTCTCAACCATTTCCAACTACCTATGAGATATGATGTCGGCACCAAATTGTTGGCCAACTCCGAGCAAACGAAGTTCGATCATATCTCAGATCACATCCAAGAATGGTGGCATCGAAAGAGTTTGATAAAAGTATGGGTCCCACCAACTTTCCTATTGGAGTGGTTCCTTAAGTATTTGGTACCTCAGTTATCTAAAGATATTGCAATGTCGGGAGTGTTATCCAAGGAAGAGGCGATAATGAGAGCTCAACAATTTGAACCGATATACTCTCAGTCTGGTTTACTTTACAAGGTTTTTCCAGATGTGCCATGGTCTATCCTTGAAAAGACAAGACATAAGTCTGGACCACCTGCTGATGGCATAGTTGGTTCAACACAAGTGAAGCCCACTAATCAGTTGTCAAATCAATTGCAACAATTATCGATACAGTAGATAGTGGCCAACCAAACCTCTAGTTCGAATGCTCCCCCTACTCAAACATCAGATGTACATAGTGTGCAGTCGACAAACCCAAAGGCCAACCAGCAGCCTGATGACAAAAAAAAATAGTGGAACAAGAAGGGTAAGGGGGATAAGAAAACCACCAATAATGTTGGTGGGGGAAACACAAAGAAAAGAAAGTCGAAGTATCAGTGTAACCTTTGCACGGAAGACCATTCGACTGACCTGTGCCCTCATCTTTCAGAGGCCCATAAGTTATTGGCGTAGTAGCAACCTGTTGTGTTTACGAACCCATTTCCACATGGGAAAATTTTGACTCAAGCCTCTTCGAGCATGGATGGGGGAATTCAAGGACCCCCTCCATCTTCTAGTAATCCATTGACCGCGAACATTTATATTTTGAAAGGTGACACTCACATAGAAACTAGGGAAAATGATTACAGAATGCCAAACACTATTGAAAAGGGTAAAGAAGTTGAAAACCCATCTATTCCTCTACAGTTCGAGAAGACGATGGGAAAAACAATGACACACATCTCGAAAGGGGTTTTCAAGAAATATTTCCATAATCCAAACACAAGGGCCTCCTAGAATTACTCTGTGGTGGAGGATTTATCACAAACCCCTTGTGTGATGTATGCTTTGGAGGTCCTCCAAAGATTCCCTTCACAGAGAAAGGCCCTGTTAGCTGCCTTAGGATCTACTGATACCTGTAATCCAGGAATGATCATGGTTGATACGATCGACTTGAAACCTCATCTCCCATACCATGTTGTGTTTCATATAGTAGTCACTCACCCCACAAAATATTTACTCGGAATATTTTCCACATGGTGGTTGATGAGGGTGCCTCAACATGTGTGATGTCGTTGGCATGTTGGAAGGCCATTGGCCAACCCATTTTGTTTCTATCACCTACTCTGCTTACTTCTTTCAACAGTCGTTCTTTCAGACCACATGGAATCATCCCTTCTTTCCACGTGCAGTTAGGAGGGAAGACGGTGTGCATCGAAGTTGAAGTGGTCAATGCGCCTCTCGACTAGAACCTATTGTTAGAAAGGAGTTCGACATATGATATGCATGCAGTGGTTTCCACAGTTTTGTGGGTCTTGTTGTTTCCACATGAGGGTCAAATCATGACCATTAATCAATTTCCCTTATTCAGGCCTGACCCTTCATCGGGGGCATCCACGATCCTGATGATTGATAACCCACAGCTCGATGTCGTCAACGTGGGGGTTGGTTCATTCCCACTGTTGATGGGTACGTTCGATTACCCGCCTCCTTTTGGCAATGTCAATATGATATCAGTTGTCCCCGACCAACCTAGGGTTGAAATATTTCAAGTGTTGTCGTTCCGTACGACTTACTTTAACGATCTATGGACTCTTCCTTTCCAATCGACTTCGATGGAAGGGAAAAGGAATATTGGCATGTCCATGCCCTTGTCTGTGGCAGAGGTTGTGTACTCTATTGTCCAACAAGCTTCGGTCGACCCCAATCTGACCCCTACATTGGAGTTAGATCCAGTTCTCGATCCTATTTGGGCTCAAGATTCCCTTGCCACTACCGATTCTTTAGACTTGTTCTTGCCCTATGACGAGGTGATTTTAGAGGCATTGACTGGTTCGGACACACCCTGGGATGATATCCATCACAAATCTTATTTCCTCCTAGAGTTAAGAAGAATAGAGCTAGGAGAATTCGTGTCGACTATGATTGGAGATAGGTCTTGTCCTATTAATCCACTGGCTACGCACACAGTTTATGCCAAGGGTAATATGGAAACCATATCTAAAACAATACCTATTGACATCTCTAGAACCCCTAGTGTTGTGGAGAATGTCTTCGTTGGAGTGGACTGCTCCCCTAAGGATATTTGAATCTACACATATTTATTTAAGGAATTTCGCGACGTTTTTGCCTAGTCTTACAAGGAAATGCCAGGCATTGATCCAAGAATCATCGAACATGAAATAACGAATTATCCTGATGCCAAAACAGTTCGACAAAAGCTTCATCCGGTTAATCCTTGGAAATAATCAACTATTAAGGCTAAAGTAGAGAAAATTCTCAAAGTCGGTTTCATCTACCTTGTTCAGTTGACTCAATGGGTGTCAAATCTCGTTTTGTTCAACAAAAATTAGGGAACAATTCGCATATGTATGGACTTCCATGATTTGAACAAGGAATGTCCAAAGGATAATTTACCCACCCCTTTCATTAACCAAATTGTCGATTAGTGTGTAGGCTATGAGGTTTTTTCTTTCATGGATGGTTTTTCGGGATACAATCAGATACAGATTAAGCCCAAAGACTATCATAAATCAACTTTTATCTGTCCATGGGGTACATTTGCTTATCGAAAAATGCCTTTTGTCCTAAAGAATGTTGGAGCCACTATTCAACATGCCATGTCTTTTGTTTTCCATGACCTAAGACACATATTCAAGGCTTATCTCGATGATTTAGCATCACGATATCGTAAGAGAGATGATCATCTCGCTCACCTCCGACTAATCTTTGAGCGATGTCACTACTATCAGATTCACTTGAATCCAAACAAGTTCAATTTATGTGTGACGTCAAGTCGTCTACTAGGTTTCATAGTTTCGACAATAGGGATCATGGTCAATCCTCTGAAGGTTGAGGCAATATTTCAGTTGCCTCCCCCGTGCACAGTCCCTTAGCTTCAAAGCTTACAGGGTAAAGTGAACTTTCTTCGATGTTTTATCGCAAACTATGCCGAAATCACTAAAGGGTTTATGTGTTTACTGAAGAAGGGAGTCCCTTTCCATTGGGACGAAGCCACTTGATGCTCTTTCTAAATGTTGAAATGCACCCTCACGTTTTCCCCTCTGCTCTAACCTCCCAATTATAATAAATATTTCTTATTGTATTTGGTCATTGCAGAGTTGACCATCGGTATGGTCTTGGTTCAAGAGGATGATCTGCTTGAAGAGCATGTGATTTATTACCTGAGTCAAGGCCTGGTTGGACCATAACTCAACTACTCCCATGTTGAGAGCAGGGATGATTTTAGGGGCTAAATTTCGCTCATGGGCTAATTTTCCATGGTTTTTCCAAAAATGAGATTTGCTATTTTAAAAATGATTCACCTAAATTCTATAGGATAAAATTATTTTACCTTAAAAATCTCCAAATTTTTATAAAAAATATATAAAATACTTAGAAATTTGAATATTTAAAAAAAAATATCGCCAAACATTTATAGTTGACATATGAAGGATTAGTAATATTCGCCAAGGTTTCTACATTTTAAAATAAATTTCCATCCTTAAAATCATCCTTGGTTGAGAGGCTTGCATTGACAGTAGTGCATGTTGTCCAGTGGTTCCGTCATTATATTTTTCTTCTTAAGACCACCGTCAGTGTCGTTGTGAATCTATTTCAATACGTGTTGACACAACGCGTCATCGGTGGAAAGGTCAGTATATGGATTGTTATCCTCCATTAATTTGACTTGGATTTTGTTTCCATGAAATCCAAAAAGTCACTGGTCTTTGCGGAACTTATCTTGGAGCTTCCGGTCGAATCAGGTGATGTTACTCTCGAAGAATCACTGATTAAAGGAGATATTTTTCTGATTTAATCTTCGGACCCCTGGTACGGAGATATACTAGTCTATCTCCAAGCTTTGAAGTGCCCCACCTTTGCTTCTTAGGATGAGCGTCAATGTATATGCCATCAAGAAAAAAACTATCTCATACTCGATGACACTTTGTATCGTCGAGGTGTAGATTGCATCCTTCATCGGTGCATCACTCATGAAGAAGCAGAACTCATTCTTAATGACTACCACACTGGAGCATGTGGTGGTCATTTCTCTGGGTTGGCAACAACCCAAAATATTCTACGAGCCAATTACATTCGTCCAATGTTAATCAAGGATTGCTTTGAATCGGTCAAGAAATTCCACCCGTGTCAAATATTCCCTCGGAAGATGAGGGCACACCCTGCTCCCATGTTTCCCGTCATTACTGTTGGTCCTTTCACCAAGTGGGGGATTGATTTCACTACATGCCACCCGGTTTCAGCCAGGGGGCATCGTTATATCATCGTAGCAGTAGACTACTTCAAAAAGTGGGTCGAGTCTATGCCAACATTCAATAATGATGGCGAAACAACAACTCTCTTTATTTTCAATCAAATAATAGGAAGGTTCGGCATCCCGAAAGACATTGTCACTGAACATGGAAGTCAATTTCAGAAAAAAATGATGTTTGATTTAACGTCAAATCTTGGGTTGAGGTAAGAGAATTCATCACCCTACTACCCACAAGCGAATGGTTAGGTGGAAGCTGTGAATAAGTCCCTCAAGACTATTTTGCAGCGAATGATCAATTATGCCAAGTCAAATTGGCATTTGATGTTGTACTCGGCATTGTGGGCCTACTAAATGTCTGTAAATACTACCACCGGTTTCTCACCTTTTCAACTCATTTATGGGCTAGAAGTAATCTTTCCAATAGAGTGCCAAATCCCATCTCTAAAGATGGTAGTACAGTTATTGCCAGACACTTCACTGCTTGAGGAATGCTTATTATATCTCGAGCAACTCAATGAGCAGCGATGTGATGCAACCTTGGCTAACGAGGCTCACAAGAAAAAAATCAAGTGTTAGTATGATCGATCTATTCGTCCTCAGATTTTCTCCGAAAGCGACCTTGTCCTAATCTATGACCAAGATAAGGATCCCCTCGGAGCAAGAAATTTCAAACCCATGTGGTTCAGACATTTCATCTTGAAGGAGGTACTAAAGAAGGGCGCTTATCGTCTGGTTAACTTTGAGGGAAAATATTTAACATAGCCTAAAAATGGGCTCTACCTTAAGATGTATTACTCGTAGGTGGGTCACCTTGGGTGACTTCTTTTACATATGTATAGTTCTTATACAATTAATTTTTGTCTTTTCTTGTTTTATGGACTTGTCATTATTGATGTCATCTTTTTCACTGTGGCAAATGTCAAGTGAATTAGAGGTGTTCGTTGGGTTAGCGAGTGACGCTAGCCGACACACTCGGAGGCTTTCTTCCGTAGCTTGGGTGATCTTCACACCTCAAGGCCAGTTTCTATATTCTGGAGGTATCTGTCTAGGTGACACCACAAAAAATGTTGCCTAGTAGAATGCAGTGATAGATTTACTTCATGACGCTTTGTCGCATGGTATCTCTCACCTCCGAGTCTACTTATATGCACAGTTGGTTGTGTCCCAGTTAAATGGGGTTTATCACGTTTATGATCCTACTCTACACCAATGATTCCTTAGGGCACGTCTCTTATAATGTTTCTTTGATTACATTATGTATAACCATGTTCCTAGGAGATTAAATCAAATGAAAATTACTCTAGCTAATCAGGTATTAGATTGGCATATTTCACACACATAAAAAGAAACACACACATACACATGTAAATACATTTGTAAAAATTGTTATCCATAAGACATAAAAGATGTAAATACGCATATATATATATCAAAAGTATCAAAGTACCTAGGTGGGAATGAGCGCCTCAAAAGATAATATGTCCAGTACACATCACGGGGCATATGCCCTCAAAACTATACAAAGAGTGCTCTTGGCACGTGACTGGTCTACCCTAGCTAATCACGAGGCCTATTGGCCCTGTCATAGTGAACAACGACATTTTCCAAACACCTAAAGAGATGGACCCAGGTCCATGGCACCCCAACTACGTGGGGTTGCATTGATGGTGGGAGATCCTCGATCTCAGCCATGGGGACTGCACAAGTGAGCACGGTGAGGTTCCACTCCACCTGTCTCAATACTCTCTCAGCCTCTCCGACTGGAGATCCCCCTACTCCTGTTGTTGCTACTACTGGTCCGGCAGCTACGACTAGCACTCCCTCTGGTCGAGGACATCACATGGTCCTCGAGAAGTCCGTTGGATGCATTGGCCCCACATCTATACATAAACAAATGCATAGTTGTAAGG
>SNQJ01S0189832.1:0-18118 GCA_010110895.2 Picea sitchensis
AAGAAAACATTATGTGGTTTTCTCCCATTTGGGTTTCTACGTAAATTCTGGTGTACTGTGTATATGATGTGATATTGTTGAATTGTACTGCTTATGGTTATATGCTCATGATATATTGGATGCAATAATAAATGATATATTGCTGATAAAGTTGAAGTTTATATATTGTGATTAAAAGTGGTAAAACGTGCTCATACCGATTCACCTCCCCACCTCTTAGTGTTCCAACATTTAAAATTTGTATTAATCATTTTTGGGTTACATTTCTAGTACTTTTCAAATATTTATGCATAGCATCTTTTTTTCATATAATTTTGGTGATAGATTGTATAGGTTTTTGTTTTTTTTCATATAATTTTGGTGGTAGATTGCATAGGTTTTGGATGACACATTGATTACATTGTTCTTGTGGATGTTTAGAATAATGAATATGACTTAACATGATAGATGATGATGCTTCATGGGACAACGGGTTATGGATGTTGACGACAATGAGTATGGCTTATAATGGTGGATGATAATGCCTCATAAAATTGATATTTACATGTGATAGCATCGTGGTCTTGTGGACTTTATATTTGAGTCCATATGATTTGTTGTACAATTTATTAGAACCATTGTGATAGACATGTCATGGGCATGTACATGTAAGGTTATGTAAGGCAATACCTATTTCAAAAATGGTATCAATGTCCTTGTTTCCATTTATTTAGTCACGACATGTAAGGTTGTGTAAAGCATTACTTATTTTGAAAATGGTATCAATGCCCATGCTTTTTGTGTATTTAAGGCATTTCTCCATTGACACCACCTCTATGGTTCATCAAATTTTCCATTTCCACATCCTCCTATGCTCTCATTAAATTGGTGATTTCAATTAACAATTAAAAGTTTAATTTTATTCATTATTTTTATTTTGAAAAATATATTTAGGTTTTAAAATCAATTCCAGAGTAACATTTTTTAAATGATTTTTATACATTTGTGAAGTTTGTATAAACATATTAAGTAAGTTAAAAAAACAATTAGGGAAATGAGAGGAAACTTGCGTTTACTTGCTTTGAAACTTGACGTTTCAATCCCCAAGTTGGAATCATCTTTAGGAGAGAAAGCTCATAAATTAAAAACATATCTTTCTTGAGAAATAAATAGTAATAATCCTCTTTATGTTGAAGGTCATGTTTGTAGCCGACCCATTGCTTCAGTTATTTGGATTATTATTCATTTTAATGAGATGCAGTACCGAATTCCAAACTTCACTAATCTTTAAACCCTTGTCTCTATTTATATTAATCCCATTTAGCTCGATTTCTAGGGCTTCCCATATCTTTCTTTTTCCATAATGTTCTAGTTTAGCGATGATCTTAGTATCCTCGATACATATGTGATGTCCAATGTTTAGCGAGTGTTCGGCTAAAGCAGATTTATTTATTCTATTGTGTCTAATGTCATCATAGTTTTCTATCAACCTTACTTGAAATGATCTTCATGTTTCGCCAATATATTGCTTACCACATGAGCATGGGATATAGTATACACCTTTTTGCAGTCTTGGGTTTATGGAATCCTTTGCGTGATCTAACATTTTCATTAGGGTGCTAGATGGAGAAAATGATACTTTAATATTACTTTTCTTCGAAATCCTTGCGATTTTCTCAGTGGTGCCTTTAATGTATGGGGGGTTTAGTTTTTTAACCTTCCTCATTATCATTGTTCATGATACGCAGTCCTCTCATGGCTTTTAAGACAACCATATTGAATTGTTTTTCCTTGTATCCATTCATTTTGAACACATTCTCGAGGTGCTTTAGTTCTTATTCAATGTGTTCATCATTAGATATCTTGACCGCCCGGGTGACTAACGTGTTAATGACCAAAGTTTTTGAGCCTGATGGTGGTGAGAATTAACATTGAGATAATGGTCTATGTGAATTCTTTTTTGATATACCTGGTGTGCTAACGAGCCATTGTTCTTCTTTGATATGAGGATGTCTAGAAAGGGTATGTTATTGTTTGCTTCTAATTCCATAGTAAATTTTATGCTTTCTGCTTAGTTATTTATATGATCAAAAAATCTAGTTAGGCCCTCTCTTCCATGCGGGCAAATGATGTGTGTATCATTGACGTATCTCTTCCATAATTTTGGTTTCTGAGGATAGGAATCAATTTTTTGTTTTTCAAAATTTTCCATGTATAAATTAGATACCCTTGGGAATAATGGGGATCCCATTGCCACCCATTCAATTTGTTCATAAAAGCACCCCCAAAAACTAAAATATGTTGATTTTAAGCATATTCTGACCAGTTTTGTTGTATCCTCATATGTGATTTCACTAATGACCTTGATTGCATATTCTATTGGATTTTTTGTGAATAGTGAGACAACGTCAAAACTCAACAATAAGTCATCCTCTTCTAATCTTACATTCTTCATTTACTCAACCATTTTTGTAGAATCCCTAATGAAAGATGAAGTGTGTTCAACCATCCCTTTAAGATTATTTGCAAGGAATTTTCCAGCTTATAAGTGGGAGAACCAATGGTGTTTACTATCGGCCTCAACGATACATTATCCTTATGTACCTTCAATGATCCATAAATCCTGGGGACTATGGAGTTCTTTGGTAACAGTTTTACTTATCAGGTGTTGATAGTTTTGGTCTTCTTATAACCACAACACATTCTTGTCTTAGTTCCTTTGCTTTATCCATTGGGAGATCATAGATCAAGCTTTCTATATCCCATATTAACCACTTTACTAGAATATTCTCTGGGGCAACAACAAAATTGAGACCGTAATTTTGTTGTTGCCTCTGAGAAGATTCTGGTAAATAGGTAATATGCGATAAAGAAAACTCGGTCTACAGTCTCCCAGTGGATAAAGCAGAGGATATAAGACAAGAATGCACTGTAGTTAGAAGAAGAGCAAAACCAACACAAAGAAACTTAACAAGGGATGAGGTGACTGCATTTAAGAAACTGAGGGACAATAATAATATCCTGGTTCTAAGAGTTGATAAGGGAAATGCCACGGTAGTTATGGAAAAAGATGAGCATGAACACAAGATGATGGAACATCTATCCACAACTAGTTGTAAGAAACTAAGTCGTGACCCAAGTAAGAAAGTTGAAAAGGAGGTATCCTCAACAACAAAGAATTATTCTCTTGAGGAAGAAACAAAGTTAAATTTTCACCAAAGAACTTCATAGTCCCTAGTATTTATGGATCGTCGAAGGTACACAAGGATGGCATATCGTTGAGGATGATAGTAAACACCATTGGCTCTACCACTTACAAGCTAGCAAAATTCCTCACAGATAATCTTAAAGGGATGGTTGGGCACACTTCGTATTTAATTAGGGATTCTAAAAAAATGGTTGAGAAAATGAAGAATGTAAGATTAGAAGAGGGTGAGTTATTGTGGAGTTTTCACATTGTCTCATAATTAAAAACAAATCCAGTGGAAGATGCAATCAAGGTCATTAGTGAAATCACATATGAGGACACAACATAATTGGTCAAAATATGCTTAAAATTGACATATTTTAGCTTTTGGGGGTGCTTTTCTAAACAAATTGAAGGGGTGGCAATGGGATCCCCATTATCCCCAGTGGTAGCTAATTTATACATGAAATTTTTTGAAAAACAGACAATTCATTCCTATCCTTGGAAACCAAAACTATGGAAAAGATATGTCGGTGATACCCAAGTCATTTGGCCACATGGAAGAGAGAGCCCAACTATATTTTTTTATCATATAAATAACAAAACAAAAAACATAAAATTTACTATGGAATTAGAAGCAAACAATAGCATACCCTTTCTAGACGTCCTCATATCAAAGAAGAACAATGGATCATTAGCACACCGGGTCTATTGGAAAATAACTCACACAAACCATTATCTTCATACTAATTCTCACCACCATCCGAATCAAAAACTCGGGGTCATTAACACGCTATTCACCTGGGCGCTCGGGATATCCGATGATAATCACATTGAACAAGAACTAAAATACCTGGAGAATGTGTTCAAAATGAATGGATACCAAGAAAAATAGTTTAATATGGATCTATTAATAGTGTACTTGTGCATGGTGTTTCTTCTTGTGATTTTGGTTGTTGCAACAAACTTTTTATGGTTAAAATAAAATGCTAAAATGGAATGAACTTCATGCATGAGCCTATATTATTGAAAAATCAACTTGGTATCAGAGAATAGGTCTTGAAGAACCAATTGCACAAGCAAATTTCAGTCATCCTCTCTCTTCTGCAAAAACGTACGGCCCTCCTAAGGTTTCCGGAAATTTCGCATGACCCTCCTTTCTGAGGTGTTTCATCCCTTAATACTTGAACGTTGGGGCTAATTTTGGCATAGGAGAGTATGGCCTCCTCCAGCGCACCTCCAGATACTCTCAGATGTTGGGGATAAAAAGTTCATAGGAGTGTACAGCCTCCTTCATCACACCTCCAACAAGCTTCAAATTGCATTTCCGAGCATTTTGACTTTTTGGCCCTAGGGTTTCTAGGGTTTCGTTAATTTCTGCAAAAATTTCAGAATTAGCATTTATGCAACTCATTGAAGGAGCTCTTCATCTCACCAATGTTATCCTATCTTTCAAAGGCTTATTTTCGGCAGTCATAAGTCCAACAAAACCTAAAATTGCTAGCCTAGCCTAGCCGTTATTTTTTCTAGCCCAGTTGACAACGGTTTGTGAAGAATCTAAAATTATGATGAACAAAATCATGATGGAAGACAAGCTTGGTGGATCAGGCAAACTTGCTTCCTGGAAGCTAAGACTTCAAGGAGATGAATACATCAACATCTCAACACTCTCAGGTATGGTCCCTACCGATGATAATACTTGGTTAATTGACAGTGGTGCCTGCAGGCACATGACTGGTTTTAGAGATCACCTAAGAAATTTTGCTGAGAAAGAGACACACCTACATGTTGTTCTTGGAGATGATGCCAGATATAATGTGAAAGGGGTTGGAACTTCAACCTTCCAACTAGATTCAAATATGCAGCTTCAACTAAGAGAAGTACTATATGTACCTGCAATGAGGAGGAACCTCGCCTCCATTTCTGCCTTGGAAGACAAAGGCCACAAGGTCACCTTTTCAGAAGGAAGATTTCTTGCATGGCACAAAGACTCACATATAAATTCTGCTAAGGTAATTAGTGTTTGAGAAAACAACTTGTATAGATTAACTATCAAACCAGTCCAGGCCCTGCTACATGACACTATCATCTTGAGTGAGCTATGGCATAGAAGACTTGCTCACATTCATTATAGATCTCTCCCAGCTCCAGGGAAGATGGTAACAGGTCTTCCAAAGATACAGATTCAACATAAAGGTGTTTGCAAAGGTTGTTCTCTTGGAAATAATTTTAAAGGATCCTTCTTGAGCAATGACAATAGATCCAAGGAAATCTTAGACTTGATACATTCAGATGTGTGTGGGCCAATGACTGTTGCATCTATGAATGGGTAGTTGTACTATGTACTCTTCATAGATGATCACTCTTGAAAGACTTGGATTTACTTCCTGAAGAAAAAGGATGGAGTCCTTACAAAATTTCAAGAATTCAAAGCTCAAGTTGAGAACCAGACCAGAACAAAGATCAAGGTATTAAGATCAGATAATGGAGGAGAATACACCTCCAAAAATTTCAGAAATTTATGTATTGAAGCAGGGATCAAGAGGGAGTTCACAGTTCCTTACAACCCTTAGCAAAATGGGCTTGCAGAGAGGAAAAACAGAACTATGATCGAGGCAACCAAAGCAATGATGCATGATCAGAGACTCCCTATGATTCTATGGGCAGAAGCATGAATGACAACAGTGTATTTTCAAAACAGGAGTCCTCATCAGATCTTGAAGAACATTACTCCAGAAAAATCCTTCACCAGAGTGAAGCCTGAGATTGGACACTTCAGGATATTTGGGTGCCCAGTATATTTCATGTACCTAAAGAGAAGAGATCCAAGCTAGAACCTTCAGGGAGAAAGGGCACATTTGTAGAATACAGTGAATCGTCAAAGGCATATCAGATCTACATTCTTGGTCAAAGACATATTGAAATAAGCAAAGATGTTACTTTTGAAGAAGATATATCCTTCCAAAGATCCAGAGAATCTCAGATGGAAATTGATAGTGAGACAATGCCTTCTCCCCCTTCAACAGTTCAGAGGGAGACATACATTATTCCAGTTGATCCAGTTGCTCCAGTTGATCCAGTTGTTCCAACTGATCCAGTTTCTCCAATTGACATGCCCAGAGATATTACAGTAGGACATAAAAGACCTACTTGGGCCCGACAAACTATACATGAAGCAGGGGTACATACAACCCCTCAAGGAAAAACCAGAGAGAGCAAGGGACCAAAGAGATTCTCAAGCTACCTTTCAGCCATGAGTCACATCATTAACTTTGAGCCTTCTTGTCATGGAGAAGCTTAAGGTAAACAGGTATGGCAAGATGCAATGACAGAAGACTATCAGTCTATATTAAAAAATGATGTATGGGATATTGTTCCGAGACCAGAGGGAAAGTCTGTAGTGACTTCCAAATGGATTTATAAAATCAACCATGCAACTGATGGAA
This sequence comes from Picea sitchensis, assembly GCA_010110895.2. Taxonomy (NCBI): domain Eukaryota; kingdom Viridiplantae; phylum Streptophyta; class Pinopsida; order Pinales; family Pinaceae; genus Picea; species Picea sitchensis. The sequence goes on from SNQJ01S0189832.1 coordinate 6,613, forward strand.
GCATCGATAAATAAAAAGAGAGATTTGTAGCCAGAGGGTTCTCACAAGTCGAGGGAGTTGACTATGATGAGACATTTTCTCCAGTAGCCTGATACACTTCCATCTGTTCTATCATTGGTGTAGTTGCTTCCATGGGTTGGAAGCTACATCAAATGGATGTAAAGACAACCTTTCTGAATGGTGAAATTGAGGAAGAAGTTTATATCAAACAGCCGGAAGGATTCATTATACACAACAAAAAATCTCATGTCTGCAGGTTGAAGAAAGCCCTATATGGACTAAAGCAAGCACCATGTGCTTGGTACGAGAAAATGGATGGATTCCTAATGAATTTGGGCTTCAGCAAGAGTGTTGTTGATCCAAACCTATATTATCACATTAATGGCAATGAGTTATTGATCTTGGTCTTATATGTGGCGACCTTTTCCTCACTGATTCAAAGAGACTCATTGTTGAATTCAAACAAGCATTGACTGCTAAATTTTAGATGAAGGATTTAGGCTTGATGCATTACTTCTTTGGACTAGAAGTATGGCAGAGGACAGATGATATTTTCTTGAGTCAAGGAAAATATAATGTGTGGATATTGAAAAAGGTCGATATGACAAAATCCAAGTCCATGCCTACACCAATGTTGATGGATTTGAAAAAGATGAGTGATGTTGATTCAGGAGAGATTGATCCACACTTGTACAGACAATTGATTGGATCATTGATGTATCTAGTTAACACCAGACCGGATATATTCTATGCAGTGAATGTGCTTAGCCAGTTCATGATCCAATCGAGATAGACCCACTGGATAGAAACAAAACATGTATTAAGATGCCTACAAGGCACAGTTGGATATGACCTCAGATATGCCTCCAGTGTAGACTTGAGCCTACATGGATATGCCGATGAATTTTGGCCAGGGAGTGCAGTGGACCGGAAGAGCACCTCCAGTTGTTTCTTTACTTTAGGTTATGCCATGGTTTCCTAGTGTAGCAGGAAACAAAGATCTGCGGCATTGAGTACCGCAGAGGTAGAGTACATAGCATTGACTATGGAAGTTCGAAAAGTAGTGTGGCTTTGCAAACATCTGACTAGTTTATTCGATCATGAGATGGATCCTACTACTATTCATTGTGATAACCAGAGTTGCGTGAATCTCTTTGAGAATCTTGTGTTACATGATAGATCGAAAAACATCGAGATAAAATATCACTATATCAAAGACATGGTGTAGAGGAAGATAGTACATGTACACTACCTTCCTACCCATGAGCAGATTGCAGACATCTTCACCAAACCACTTGCTAAGACGAAGTTCGAGTACTTGCGTGAGAGACTTGGCCTGGTGGAGAATGCCTCCCTAGCTGAGAGGGAGTGTTGATGATTACAGTTGTGTGAGACATCCTCCAGGACACAGAATGAGTGAGTCAACCTGAGAGAGAGCCCATGAGTTGGGTGTGCCCATGAGATGGGTTTGTGGTTCCTCTCTAAGACAGAGATGGAACGTTGTGCCCCTATGTGAGGTGGTGAAGCCCATGAGATGGGTGTGTGGTTCCTCTCTGAGATGAAGATGGAATGTTGTGTGCCCCTATGTAGGGAATCCCATGAGTTGGGTGTGTGGTTCCTATCTGATACGGATATGGAATGTTGTGTGCCCCGTGTTTGGGGAAGCCCATGAGTTGGATGTATCATTCTCTCTGAGACAAAGATGAAACAATGTATTGGCCTCCTCTGTGCAGAGATTTTATATGATGTGATACTCCAGATGATTATGTTGTGAGACACAGTGAGAAGTAGATCTGTTGAGTTGGACGTGCCTGTGGTTGAGGACAGGTGAACGTGATCCTAGTGGTTGAGCACTAGTGAGTGTGGTTCTCCTGTGAGATGTAGTGAGATAGAGATGTGGACATCCTTGTGGTTGATCACAGATGGATGTGCCCCTAGTGGCTTAGCACTAGTGGCTGTATGATATCCCTTGCTATATTGTAAAAGAGTTAGACTTACCTATAACCCTATTTGTGATGTAAAGGGTACAGGTCGACCGCACCATAAAGTGAAATATAATTAATGTAAATATTAATTATATTGTGAGTTATTGAGGTCGACCATGTTGTGCCAATAGACACTATTGTTGATACGCTCGGTATAATATAAATAAATATAAATTCCCCACTGAGGAATCATATCACAAGTGTGAGTTTGGAAATTTCATCAAACACTTGTTCTTGGGAAAAGTGCACACCTCTCTTGGGCGCTAGTCTTCTAGGGTTTGTGAGCACCCTTTTGTGTGCTAGGTTTTATGGTGGTGGAGGTCTTTCTCTTGAAGAATATAGGTGGTGGAGGTCTTTCTATTGAAGAATATAGTAAAGGATTGCTGGTTTTCTTCCCTTTGTTGAGAAGGGTTTCCCAAGACACTTCTTGTACTTGTGCATGGTGTTCTTCAGGATCTTGGTTGTCACAACAAATTGTTTATGGTTCAAATAAAATTATAAAATGGAATGAAATTCATGCTTGAGAATAGCTTATTGAAAAATCAACAGAGGTGACCGGAAGAGCACCTCCAGTTGTTTCTTTACTTTAGGGCCTTTCGCCGAGATGTGGCAGACCTGTTGTTTCGACAGGAGCATCTCAATAGCCGACTAGAATTTCTCTATGATGCACTGTCAGGTGAGTCTGCCTCCAACCAATGTCTGATATGTTTCCAACCTTTCAATATCATTCCAACCTGGCATAAACACTCTTCTAGAGGCGACTACGCAGACACTCCTGGTGCTTAATCCCTCTGGTTTTGCCTCTATTTTTTTGTTGTTTACATGCTTTTCAACACTTTAGGAAAGTTTCTATGGCTACCTATCCCTCCTTGTATTTTCAAACATAGAGACGAAATGATCTTTTTTCAGAACCCTAGGGATGGATCTAGTTTCCATTTTTTTAGGTAGGTCGCTTCCTAGGTGTCCAAGACTATGCAATATTTACAGTTTCCACAGGAAATACAACTTTTAATTTACAAAAAAACATACAAATTTTCATAATAAAATATTTTACTTTAAAATATAAGTCTTCACAATAAAACTTGATAAATAATAATAACAATTTAATTTTAAGGTTATGATTAAATCAAACACTAAATTGGTACATGAAACCCACACATATCCTTAACCTAAAAAAAATATAATAAAGTTTTATAAATTATAAAAAAAAAAAAATCTCACAATAACAACTCATTTAATCATTAATTTTGGAGTGAGGATGATATACTCTGCCTCTTTATTTGGAATGTTTGTTACATATTTTAGAAATAATGATTAGTTAATAATGGAGAAAACTGAATAATTGTTCCAACCATTTAATGGTTTCAACCATCCAAACTGTTTATCCTCCTATATAATGTACTCTTTAATTGATTTAATAAAATGCTCAGCATTTCTTTGCCTTGATGGCCTTGAGGTGCTTCCATTCCTGAGAGAAGTCGGTTCCATTTCGTTTCTTCCTATTTCAAGTTGGTATCAGAGCGAGTTGAGTACTGAAGGCCGAGAGGCAAATCGCTGCTTCTTCTCGGGTTCTGGAGGAGAGATCGTGAGCCTTCATTCTCGATTTCCAGAGAAGTACTTGCTATGTATTCTTATCTTGTTGTGTATTCTTTTCGTTGTGATCGCTGCTAAAATTTAAATGCTTCCTAGAGGGGATCGTTGCTAAAATAATTATGATCTATTTGGGATCATTGGTATCATGATAGTCATCTAGAGGAGATATCACTATTGGATCTATGGGATGAAATAAAATCATTGAGCAGTAGGTTGCTTCTCGCCAGTCTCATGATTTATTTCTTGCATTGGCCAGTTCACTACTCTTGATTTGTTTTCTGTAAGATCCAAGGAGTAGCTAACTCTATTAAAATTTCATGTTATATAGGTATCAAGGAAATAGAGAAACTAGTAATAGTTTATTGTCTAAATACGCTACCCACATATTTTCAAGGAAGTGTTGCATACAAGGAGATCATTAATTGGAGGACTGTAGTAGAGAGAAGACTCATGGAGGTTATATGACCTCGATCATCTCCATCCTAGATCGAGATCCTAATATAATGTCAAATACAACCTCTATAAAGCGTTTTCCTTTAATTTCACACAGACAGAGAACTTGCCTTTTCAAGGATACATCGTTGAATGTATATTAAGTCCATTTGTAAAGGCCACTGAGTTTTTCATGTTATCGTGGACTTTAAAATAATAATAAATTGTTGTGGTATTGTGTCTGGTGTCATCTCTCATGCGCTTGAAAAAGATTGTGGAGATCATTGCTCGTCCAAATTGTCCTGATCACTTCCCTGGTAAAGTTGTCATTCTTGCGTTTGAATCATTGTTTTGAATTTGTTGTGAGTTTGTTGTGTGAAGGAGTTTGCAATAATGGTGAATCCACTTGCTTAAATTTACCTCAATGAAGCCAATAAATTGAATGGCTCAAATTTCATAAATTGGAAATTCAAAATGAAAACCTTGATGGAATTTTATGGTGTATGCACGATCGTGAAAGGAGATGAAGCATGACTCGATGCGACCATAGGTGCGACAGAGACAATAATATAAGATTCGGATAAGTGAGAGAACAAAGCCAAGGTATTATTACGAATGTCTGTGAAAGATAATATAATTCCTCACATTAGAGATGCTAAGACTTCTAATGAAACCTGGAAAGTACTTAAAGATTTGTATGAGACTAATAATACAAATCACATTCTTTTTCTGAAGAGTAAATTGCTAAGTATTAAAATGGATATAAATGAGTTTGTTAGTATTTTTCTTGGGCGAATTAAATACATGGAAGATAAATTGGGAGATATAGGAGAAAAAGTGTCAAACACTGATCTTGTCACAAATTCCCCAAACGGAATGCTAGAGAACTATCAAATGTTTATAACATGCCTTGCAGCGAGAGAGAAAGCTCCTAAATTTGAGGAATTGACAGGTATATTGCTGCAAGAAGTAGAGAGGTGCACGAATTTGAAGCCGAATTTAAAGTCTCAGAATTCAGACTTAGCACTATGGATAAAGAAGAGATTCCCTAAAGGAAAACGAGGAGAAGGAGGCAAAGGAGGAATTTCATTTCATAGGAAGACATTTTCAAAGCCAAATCAAGGTATGCCATCTAATAGAAATGAACCTAAGTGCTTCTATTGTGGTAGGACTAGGCATCTTGCCAAAGAATGTTATAAGAAGGAAAATAATGAGGCTAGGCATAAAAATAGAAAATGTTCATGACATTTTGCAGAAGAAAACCCGAATTTTGATTCAAAAGATCTTAGATTGTTTGTGTCTAATGCTACACTGTCTGCTGAAACTGATGATGTTGACACATGGTTTGTTGATTTTGGAGCTTCAATTCACATGACATGTAATAAGAATTGGTATATAAACTTTAAATAAACACATAATGGTGCCCATATTTATCTTGGAGACGATCATTCTTATCAAATCAAGGGATATGTAGATATTCCAATAACACTTCCAAATGGTACTGTCAAACATTTGCAATGTTGTGTATGTCACTGGGATAAAGAAAAACTTGATTTCTGTGTCCATAATTACAGATCAGAATTTGAAGGTCGAATTCTTCAAGACACATTTTATAGTGAAGGACTTATAGGATCATTACAGGACTATTGCCTCAGTAGTCAGAGTTGGAGGTCTGTACAAACTTGATGCCACCAGCAAGAATCATCAAGCATTGACTTATGCAACTATGCCTACAGAAACTCTTTGGCACCAAAGGTATGGTCACATTAATTATCATGATTTGTTGTTATTACAAAAACAAAGTATGGTTGAAGGACTCCCTATGTTGAATAATGAGTATGTTGCTTGTGAAGGTTGTGCATTAGGAAAGATGCACATAGATGAATTCCCCTCTAATCCTGATAGGAGAAAAATAGATCTATTAGAACTTGTGCACAATGATGTTTGTGTACCAATGCAGACAAGGTAACTAGGAGGTGCGTATTATTTCTTATTGTTTATTGATGATTGCACAAGGTACACATGGGTGTATTTCCTTAGGAGAAAGAGTGATGTTTTTGAATATTTTAAGGAATTTAAAAACATGGTGGACAAGAAAACAGGAAAGTCCATCAAAATCCTCTGCTCAGATCAAGGAGGAGAGTACATATTAAGGAAATTTATCAAGTATTGCAAAGATCATGGAATAGTACAACAATTTACAGTACCCCACACTCCACAACAGAATGGAGTTGTAGAAAGGAAAAAGAGAACTTTGGTGGAGTGTGCAGGAAGTATGATGAAAGGTAAGAATCTCTCAAATTCTTTTTGGGCTGAGGCCATTAGCACTGTCATTTATTTAAAGAATAGAAGTCCAACAAGGTGTCTTGATCATAAAGCTCATTTCGAAGCCTTGTATGATTATAAACCAACAGTTAATCATTTGAGGATATTTGGGTGTAAGGATTTTGCACACATTCCAAAGGAGAACATGAAGAAGCTTGATGTGAAATCTATTAAATGTATTTTTATAGGGTACTACTCATAATTTAAATCATATAAATTGTTCGATCCATATACTCACAAAGTGTTTGCAAGTAGAGATGTAATTTTACATGAACAGGCAAAAGGAAACAATGAAGACAACAGTCATGAAGGATGGCATGTACTTCTTGAAGATGAAGAGGTCAAAGAAGATAATCACCTATAGGAAAAATCATCCAATGACATGGATACATCCAGCAGTGAAGAAGAATCTTCAAAAAACAGAGAAGAAGTCACCAACCAATTGAGAAGATCTTCACGACAGTTTCGTCTACCTGAAAAATATAAATATTATGACCTGATGAGTAATATTTCAAATGTCATAGAACCCATGAGTTTTAAGGAAGCTAATGAACATGAAGAGTGGAGAAAAGTAATGGAGGAAGAATATGACTCTATAATGAAAAACAAAACTTGGGAATTCACTGAATTGCCTAAAGATAAAAATCCCATAGGATGTAAATGGGTATACAAACCTAAATTCAAAGAAAATGGTAGTATATATAAATATAAAGCCAGATTGGTGGAAAAAGGGTATTCACAGAAGGAGGGCATTGATTATGCAGAAACATTTGCACTAGTATCTAAATTAAACACTATAAGAATGTTAATTGCACTAGCTACAAAATACCATTGGAAGCTTCACCAATTAGATGTAAAATCTTTTTTTCTAAATGGTGAGTTAAAGGAGGAGGTTTACCTTACTCAACCAAAGGGGTTTGTGAAAAGTGGTCAGGAACATTTAGTGTGTAAATTAAATAAATCATTGTATGGACTGAAACAGGCACCTAGGTCATGGTATGAGAAAATAGATTCCTTCTTTCTTTGGAAAAGTTTTATGAGGAGCAAAAGTGATCCAAATATGTATACCAAGTTTGATGAAAAGGGGCATCTTATATTGATTTCCTTATATGTTGATGATTTAATTATTACGGTAAATTAAAAAAAAATGATTAGTGGAATTAAGAAGTAGATGTCACAGGTATTTGAAATGAAAGATCTTGGTGAGTTACATTACTGCCTAGGTCTTGAAGTTTGGAGAAATGCTGGTCAAACCTTTGCATCTCAAGGTAAATATGTTAGAGAAGTACTTAAGAAGTTTAAAATGGATTAGTGTAAAGTTTCTTATGTTCCAATGCAGCATAACACAAAACTCTATTGTGATGATGTTTCGAAGGAGGTAAATGATACAGTGTATAGACAAATGGTGGGAAGCTTGAACTATCTCACTACAACCAGACCTGACATAGCATACTCTGTTAGTGTGTTAAGTTATTTTATGGAAAAACCTCTAGAAAGCCATCGGAATGAAGCAAAAGGGGTACTCATGTATCTCAAATGCATAATTGATTATGGTATTAAATATACTGATTCATTCGATGTTGAGCTGACAGGTTACTCAAATTCAAATTGGTCTGGAAATCCAGACGATCGGAGATATACTATAGGTTATGCCTTTGGCATTGGATCCAGGATTGTTTCATGGAGAAGTAAGAAGAAACCTATTGTATCTTTGTAATCCACTGAGGCAGAATATAAAGCATTGTGTGCAGCAACTTATGAAGTTGCTTGGTTGAGAAGACTACTTCAAGATGTTGGAGAAGACCAAAGGAAAGTTATGATAATCAAATGTGATAACCAGATCTCAATCAAGTTGGAAAATAATCCAGTTTATCATTCAAGGACAAAGCATGTTGATACTCAGTTCCATTTTGTTCGAGAAAGGATGCAGTCTAATGGCATTGCTTTAATCTATTGTAATACTAGTGAAAATGTTGCTAATATTTTTACTAATCCTCTTGGGAAGATAAAATTTGAACTGTTTAGGGAGATGTTAGGTGTGGATGTCAATCTTTTCTCCATTAAAGTGGAGACTTAGAAATAACGATTAGTAAATAATGGATAAAACCGAATTATGGTTCCAACTGTCTAATGGTTTCAACCGTCCAAATTGTCTATCATCCTATATAATGTACTCTTTAATTGATTTAATAAAATGCCCAGCGTTGCTTTGTCTTCATGGCCTCCAGGTGTTGCCTTTTCTGAGATAAGTCGGTTATGTTTCATTTCTTCCTATTTCAAGTGTTACAAACTCAAAGAGATAGGAGATTATCAAAGGATTAAGTCGGAACAAATATGGCAAAAGATTCTTTTCCACTATTTTAAACATAGTTGGATGTTTACACATTTTCATCTGTTGTCTATTACACTTTCTGTATTCACACTAATATTAATATTATCTATCCATCCGTGCATTTCAGAAACCAAAAAAGTAGTGTGACTTTCTAGAGTGGTTTGCTCGTCAAAATATACCACTCCCTCATAATGTCAATCATATCATATATGGACTTGTGATATTTGAGAGGTTAACGCCTCCATATACTTTTATAGAATGTTAGATTAAAGAGGTAGGTCACATGACAACCTCTCATGAGTTCTGGTTGGGCTCGTTTAAACAATACAGCCATGTCGACAATACCAAAAGGTTGTAGTCTAAACAGTTTATGTTTTGGTCATTTTTTGTTGATAAAACCAACTATATTTGCTTGGAATCTGATGAGAAATTGTTGGATCTACATATTTGAGTGGTTAAATTTGTATAATTCGAGTGCCCTATGGGTTTTACAGCAAGTTGAATCCATTTCTACATTCATAAATGCAATTTAAATAAGAGAAAATTGTTATTTCATGCAAATTCATGTCGCCAAGTTCCGATGAAAAAAACCAAAACATAGAACAGTTAGACAATGTCTATCACAAAACTGTAAGTAACTTCCATGTCATTACACTGCACAGAAAGGCATCAAACACTGAGCAAAATGAGTAGTCTGAACGTTCGACTAGTCTAAACGAGTAGTCTAAAAGTCTAACAAATAGCTTTTATTACGATGTAGTCTATCTGTTAGAATTTTTTGCCCTCCTTGACGTTCGCACTCGTCAGAATCATCCCATCTCTGGAACCCTCCACCATCCCTCGTCTCCCACCCCTTTCCAACCTTCATTTCCTATCCATCTCCATTTACTTTGTAAGTCGCACCTATCGTGCTTGAGCAGGTTGATTTGGCCTGCCATTCATTTTCGCATCCTGTGGACTTGGCCAAAAATATTGTGTACATGACATATATATGGATCATAGTGCCATGAGATAGACTACATAGACTATCCACCATCCAGCAGCCCAATCATTAGTGGGTTGTTTCATGGTCCAACCATGCAGCGACCATCAATGCATGCCATGCATGCATCCTCCATCCAACAACATATATATGCCAATGACCAGATATCCAATGAGTTTGGGTACATTGGATTAATGGTGGCACTGACATTCTAAGACTTCTCATTAACATCCAATAACCACCACCATGTTGTAATTGAAAATATGAAATTTAAACTAGTCGGCGTTCACTGTCTTCTGCAGATGCAAGGATAGAATTTAATTATTGTAGTTGGATTTAAATTTTAAAATTTAAATTGAGAGAATGAGGGAATTGATACCCCGCCAATTACCCAACACTACACATAGTTATTCAGGACAGACCAATTGATCAAATAGAGAAGAGTTTGCAGGCGCAGATTTGGAAGCCTCTCTTCCATATACAACATTCAACCTCAAAAAATCATGTAACCCCAACAATTCCAAGAGGAATGCCTGCTTATTATAACTATCACAATGATTTCAATGGTTCTTCAATAGGTAGGTGTCCAAAACAATTTGTTACTCCCAGCAGGGGAAGGTGCAATGCAAATATGCATCAATATTCCAAGAGAAATCTTGATGGGAATACTCTTATGCTTCTCTAGGGCGCTAACAACAGTGTTCAAGATATTAATCAAGAGGTTCCATCTTTTTTCACTAATTACAAAGAATATCTTCCATATCTCGAGGGCAAATGCATGCATATTTTAGAGAAACCGGGTATGGAGATCCTTGTAAAATAACTAGAAGGTGATTGGAGATGCATTCGTGCAGCTTCCAGAACTGTAGGACGAGGAATCTTGAGGTTATAGTTGTCATTGTAGTTGGTTACGAGGCAACGATATGAGTAGTTCTAATTTATAACCAAACTATATGCATACATCATTAAAATCAACAGATGAGACGAAGCATTAGTTTTGATATTCTGTTTCATTTATAAATTGTTTCGATCCCTTTTCAGCTCTCTCATATTCCCACAACATTCTGGACATCGTAAGTATATTATCTTCACTCTTAAAACAACAGCTACTGAAGCCGAGCTGTGAAGACCTAGCCCGCAGTATTAGATCTCTGGAAGCGGACCGTTACCAGTTGCTTCGAGCAGAAGAAGGTAGATGGCGCATGAAGAGTAGGATGACGTGGCTGGCGAGTGGTGACAAAAATACCACTTTCTTTCATAGGGTTGCTTGTGCCAGGAGATCCCGTAAACAAATTTGGGAAATTGAGGATGACTGTGGTAACCTCGTTCTTTCCCAGACAGATATAAAAACGGCTGCACATTCACACTTCAAATCTTTTTATCAAGCCCCTCCTGCCCCTTCTATTGCAGATCAGACAGCAGTAGCAAGCTTATTCCCCAACATGATTTCACCTGAAGAAGCTAATTCATTACTCTCTCCTTGAACTAAAGCAGAACTACTGGAGATCATCAACAGTTTCAAAAAAGAGAAGAGTCCCGGACCTAACGGCTGGTCGGTCGAGCTCTTCGATCATTTTTTTGAGCTAATGAGTCCAGACTTACTTGAAGTCATCGAAGATTCAAAATCTAGAGGGGTGGTCAGCTCTCACCTAAACAAAACCTACGTGGTATTGATCCCAAAAGCTAACCAGCCTAGACTTTTTTCCGACTTTCACCCCATCTCATTATGTAATCTTTGTTATAAAATCATATCAAAACTCATTGCAGTCAGACTTCGACCTTATCTCTCTCGGGCGCTCTCTGAAGAACAGCTTGGCTTCCTCAAAGGAAGACAGATCCTGGATGCGGTGGGAGTGG
>SNQJ01S0189834.1:8563-24068 GCA_010110895.2 Picea sitchensis
CCCACACTACCTCTCTATATACTTTACATATCTTATGTACTTAGTCTTCTGATTCTATTTAATGTTATGCCATGTTATATTTTATGTCTGATATGCTGAAGTGATTATAGCTTTCATGTAAATTTTGATGCAACTATGTTTCTACATTCTCAGTTAGCAAATGTTCAGGACTGCAATAGGTTTAAGCTATCTTGCGTAGGAATGATATGAATATTGATACTTCTAAGATCTGTCTGAGTATTATCCTTACCCTTTCCTCTCATATTCTCCTCAGTTGCGCTTCGAGTGAGACTTCTTCCCTCCTGGGAAGATGAAAATGCTAGCTCACTAGACTACATCGATACCTTTTGTTGGTAACTTGAAGAGGACCATGGTCTGATCACTTTTGTGCCAACAAAATGGTTCCATTGTGGTGACCTATTCTTTAAATGAGAACCTGTAAAGAGAATGATTCTCTGGATCTATAGATCCAATATTCGAAAATGGTGGGAATGAAATTGTGATTCCTTTATATGGAAGGAAGCGTAGTTGTGAGGTAAAAGAGTGAGCGATACAAGAGATTATGTCTTTTATTCATAAAGATTGAGTGACTAGTATGAGATATTCTGGGAAAATTTCCCAGAAGAGTTGTTCCATTGCATAGATTAGCTACAAGAAGCTCCAGAATTCAAAGAACATGTTAAGAAGACCTGTACTTTGTACACATAGAATATCACAACACTTCATAGTTTGGATAACCAAATTATGCAAGAAATCGATTTCTAGGTTAACACGACTTTGGAAGGATATATCATTGAATTCACAACTAAAAATCACCAATCTTTTTCACGGGCAGAAGAAATTTTCAAGAAAGTTGCACGGGGGAGACTATTGAGGGAAATTCCCCTATAGATCAAAGAATTATTGATGGAGGAGGGGATATTAACTATTCCCTCGACTGAGATGGTAACCTAAAAACCTACGCTTGGGGAATGATCATGACCTAAGAAGGGGAAAGGGTTCTTTGATATATGGGGGAAGATAAAGAAAATATGCAAGAAACAAGAGAGCCTTATAGAGAGCTTCCATAGTTGAGAAGTGGTAACGTGGAAAGGTAAAGAAAGAAACAAATCAGTCTGAGGTGTTGCAGAAAGAAATTGGATCAAGAGGAATAGAAGAAAGAAATAATGAAGAGTTGAGGAAGGTAAGAAGACAAGAAATACTGTCTAGTCTAATATTACAGTAGAAGGAAGCGCAGAGAGAAAGGAGTCCCTAGGTGGGTGAACAAGGAGAGGAGTGTGTAGAAGAAAGGAAAGATGAAGTAGGTCTAGATATTGAAAAATACCAAGAAGATTCAACCCCGATATCAGGAAAAATCAATAATCAGGTCAAGAAGGATGCTCTAGAGGAAGAAAATGAGACCCCCCAAATCAAAGAAACCTTCCCCGAAAGCCAATGGCACTATCCCTGAATCACCCATTCCCCAGGTTCCCTCTATACCCATGGTAATCTCTATACCACATACTTATGCTAGTTCTATTCCATCGCATTTAGTCAGTCAATAACAATATGTAAGTGTAAATACTAGGAGGATATTGGGATCCCCTAGCATATTGAAACCAAGTTAGTTAGGTTTCATTTGAATAGGAACAATAAGACCCATAACGGTTGGAAATATGAGAGGCTCTATTGCCCGATACCTAGAATTATGGGGTAAAGGGGACAATGGTGTAGAGAAACATTAGATTCTATGTGAAACCATCTGGAGATCAAGAGGGACTCTCTATGCAAAAAAGTTAGTATAATTTCAGACTACTTGAGGTGTTGTGCCCTCAAATGGTACATGAAGGCTATTGAAACAGGGGTGCAAGGACAAGCGTACACCCTTTCCCAAGTTCATTTGAATTTCATTGCCAAATTTAAACTACCTCAGTCAGAGAAATAATCTCTCTCTGAGTTGCGAGAGATTCAACAAAGGGAAGGAGAATTTGCTTGGGAGTATAGTTAGAAATTTAAAGACGCTATTGGGAGGTTAGCACATCCAATTCATGAATATCACCAGAGGGAATGGTACATCCAAGGACTACTACCTTTGACGAGAATTCCTCTAACACAATAGTAGATAGCCACCTTAACAGATGCATTGGAATAGTCGATGAAGATCGAAGCCATGGCAGGTTATCCAGGGAGTCTGAGAGTGACTAGACCTCCAATAGACATAAATTTGTCACAACTCCAGGGAAAAATATTGACACTAATGGATAATATTCAAGAATTAACTATACCAAGACCAGAACGCTGTCAGGTTTTGTGCACAAGATTATACACAGAGGGGCATATGGAAAATGAATGTTCACGCATGAGGGGAATGAGACCTCCTCACGATACGATGGGACCCTCTCCAGGACCAACAAGAGGAGTTGTGCAATTATATGTGACTCCACCATTCCATGCACCGGGGCTATACAATGCCTTTCTAGGAACTCAAACATCTCATCCAACTGAGTATTGTGAGATTTTTCGGACACATGGGCATGTGCCACGACAATGTCCTATCATGCAGAATTATATGACTATTCCCAATACAATACATTGTGAGTTCTATGCATCTACAACACATGCTACAAATCAATGTAGAGTGCTAGATGCACTGGCCGACATATTAGATTGGAAAACATTATGAATAAATGAAACCCCCCAAGGACCTGGAAGAGGCTAGGGAGGCGGGGTTGGAGGTGGATTCAGAGGAGGAAGAAATGGGGGAAGATGTTGTGAGGGAAATCTCCCTACGAACTAGAAAATAGGGTTTAGACTTTGCATGCAGATATGACTTAAGAGAAACTACTTTCTACCTTCATCCCTAGATTTAAATCCCCTTTTATGAGTAAATGCATGGAAAGATCAACCTACCTCGTTTCTAGCATTTCATGTAGATCCTCTGTTGTACTTGATTACTTGTTCGCAATACTCCTTCCAAATATGACCTGCATACAGGACAAGCAACAACTACACATGCATACTACTTATATACTAACGGGTTAGAAATCCACACATATACTAATCAAACTTATTGAAAAGTTCATGAGTTGGGATGGGAGAAGGACTTTCTTTATTTCTTTGAATGACTCAACTTACATAGATTGAGATTGGCCACCGCTCCACAAACCTGGTCCTAGGCTCCTCTTCTGCTTTCCTCCAACTGCTTTGCTTTGAATCTCTTCTAGCATAAATAAAGCTAAAGGGTTGTGACAATTGGAATAATCAAATGGGCAGAGTTTCTTTGCTATATTCTTCCTCCTCCAAATGGGACCCCTACCCCTTCTTTTATAGGCTAGAAGAAGCTAGGTATTTGGACAAACCCTCGGCCATGCATGGTTGGGAGTTTCAGTTAGCTCACCCATAGCTTTTGTGTTCCGTCGACAACTTTCCTCTTTTTGTGCTTTTTTCGGTCCACATGGGTTGTCTTAGGTTAGCCAGTGTGTACATGCATGTAGTAATGAAGTAGGGTGCGTGGGCCCTTATTGAGGAGGTTTTTCAAAGAGTTTGTTCAACAATGGCTTGGCAAAGAAGGGCTATGATATGGCCAGATGCCAGGTAAGCATGCATGGTGCAATTTAGGGTTATAACAGATGCCCCCTAATGTATGAGGTCATAAGAGAATCTGATGGATGAAATACATTACCAATCTTTTACTGCTGTGTCGAACAAGTGAGCCCAAGAACTAGGAATCGGGAGGTGCCATCTCCAAAATAAAAAATGTCTCACCGAGGCAGGCATACCCATGTTCGAGATAAAATAAACACATGGCTACTAATCAAATACACTGTAGATCCATGTCATATAACTATATAAAGTGTAGCCACGATCAGTACACAGCAGAGCTACATCTCAAAATCAAAAAGATATACATGCAAAGTATCCATCTTTATAGAAAATGATAAGGTTTGATGGCTGGAGATGAAGGCTTCAGAGCTCGAGCAACAACTTCAAAATATTCAAAACTCGGGTAAGAGTGCATAATGAGTGTGCAACTTCACTACCCAGAGGTCTTCGACGACTCGTCGATCATGGAATAGAGAATCTTGATGATCAAACTGAAAGCTTCATTTATTTCGAACAAGGACTTGATTGGACGTTCAGGATGGCTAGGTATGAGGGAAAGAGACAAAATTTAGAGGGGCCAACTCAGGCTTGGTAAAACAATTCCCTTGGACAACAACACGACTAAAGATGAGACTCAGGCAGCATGGTATTAACATAATTTTACGAGGTAGGAGGCAACGCAAACTCTCCATATGTCTGGAAGAATAACCAAATGAAGGAGGACACAACTTTATGTAGAAGGAACAACATCCTAAAGTCATATTAAATCCCAGGGTTTGATGAACAAACGAATAGATGTGATTTATCCAAGGGCGACTCATTATGCTGCCAATAAAGAAAATACTTTTCCCTTCCTCTTTTTGGGGTATATTTTATTTGTTTTTCTTTTTTCAATAATTTTGGACGAAATAATAAAGGAATGTTACATTACAATGGAGGAATGAGTGTTACAAACATACAAGTTCAAGGCGTAAGGACAAGACTGATGTTCAGAATAATGATACTTGGGAAAAATCCTCCAGGGGCCAAAGGTGTCAAGACGCAGAGGAAAAGTGCTACAGGGCTTGCGTATAAGGCATGCTTCAGATGGTTCAGTTGAGAGCAAAATGGATCCGACATTAGGCCAAAGGTGCAGGTATGCAAATGCGATTTAATAAAAAACGCAATGGTAACATCCTTCGATGTAAGTTTAATGAGCCCAGAGAAGGTAATCTTGGCGTTTTTTCATATTTAGGGAGTCTGAAAAAGCGTAAAAGGAGACTCCATTAGGGTACATTTTTCGAAGATAGTCTAGCCGGTTCGAAAAAGGGGTAAACTAGCACAGACAAGACGTCTATTCAAAACCATTTTAACGAGTGTGATAAGGACGAGATCACTTAGCCATTTTTTCACTTTTAAGGAGTCTGAAAAAAGATTAACTATGGACTCCGTCAGGAATATTCTTCTAGATCATTTTAGTGAGTGTGAAAGAATAAGGTCACTCGACGATCTTTTCAATTTTAGGGAGTCTGAAAAGAGCTTAACTATGGACTCCGTGGGGGTTCCTTTTTCGTAAGTTTAGTCCCTGAGGCCCGAAAAAGGGGTAAAATTATACCTTTGTTCGTACAGTTGACCGTCCGGACCGAAAAAGGAGTAAACTACCGCGGGATAGACGTGACTTCAAATTTTATTTTAATGAGCGTGAAATGCCACAAGATCGCTTGACAATCTTTTCATGTTTAGAGGGTCTGAAAAGGGTTTAAAAGAAGACCCGTTGTGTTTTTTGGGAGTCCCGAGGGTGAGGTCAAAAGCAAAGAAGGATCATGCAAATGAGGCTCAAACTTGTTAATCATGGAAAATAAAAAGGACTCCCTAGTCGACAGTGATGAGAGACAACATGGACACCTTAATGCAACCAGGATCTATCTAGGGAATCCATGTTTATGTAAGTTCTACCACCAATTCATGACACTTATAAAGCATTAATGACGGTTTTGTGTCGCAAATTGATGGGATCAATCTTATGGTAGAGGAATAAATACAACGAGATACAAAAGTCATGGTGGAAACCTAACCTATGTGCTCAAGTTGGTCATTTGAGATTTTTCATAAATCATAAAAAGTGTCCCAAAACTCCTAAAAAGGTTCTGATACCTTATCAAAACTCTGCCCTGAACCTCCTGAATCACTCTAGATGGTTTTTGGTATAAAGAAACTGATAAGGGAGGCCCAAAAAATGACAAAAAGAGGCCAAAAAGTCTATAAATAGAAGTTGGCAGCTCATTATCACCATTGTTGATTTGAAAATTGACTCTGGAGCCAAAAGACCCCCTTTTGACAAAAGTAGTGATTCTGGGAGCTACAGTGGATGAAACGAACTTCTGTCTAGATCAAGTAAGTACAAACTCCCTTGTCTAGTCATTTAATGCTTCAATTTTTGTTTTTCATTTTGTTTTTGGGTGGGTGCCGACCTTTAAAAGGTCATCCCTAGGTCCACGAGGGTTGTCTCTGGATGGGCCGTATGTACACTCAAGCAGGATAAAACCTGCCTGCGTGTACATGCGACTGTCACCTAGGCAACACGCGTGGACCCCCCCTTATATTAGATACAACACTTACTCACCCTCCTGAACTTTGTTTCTTTGGCATGATGTATGTTCACTGGAGGGAGAGGTAGCATGAGGAGATTGGTGAGTTGGTTGCAGGAGATCTGAATGCTATGGTCGCGTTAATGCAATGCGGTTTACTGAATTTTTTCTTATGTCCATTTATGCGGGCAAAACCGAGGCTACTGAATGCCTTGGTTGAATACTAGCATCCTGATGCAAAGGCGTTTATGCTAGAGGGGCAATTCCTCGTGCCCACCACTAAGGATATTTATTTTTTGACTGGCCTCTCAAGGAGAGGGGAACCAATCAACTTCAGGACATTTCTGTCGGGGCCACATAACATAGCGGAACTGATAGCCCTATACTGTGAGGATGGGACAGAACATTCGAGCTCCTAGGTGCCTATAAGCAAGATCACTGACCTATCGCTGCAAGAGATAGTATTTCTTATTGGGCGGATTACCAGCTCAGCGGCCTTGCATCAAGCATCCTGCACACAGATGAACTGTGTTATCCATTTCTTGAATGCACAGATTTTTGACTAGAGTACTACACTGCTGGAGTGCATGAAGAGGCAATTGACAGATTGTCGTCAGTGGACACAGAGAAACTTCAAATTTGGGATGATTTTGTGTTCATTCATTTTTTAGAGAGTTCCAAGTTTCAGTCCTCGAGTAGTAGTACGTGGACATCAGGCTTCGTTTCTTGCACTATGTAGATGGGCTGTATTGATGCCACGACAGGGTGGTGGAAGGACAAATGAGTCCTTCGATGACGAATTTTTTCCTAGCTGTCGCGAAAAATCCCCGTGATCGAGGATTACCCATATGTAGGGATAGATTTCTTGAGGGATCCCGAGATAACTGTGCCTCTTGGTGAGGAGCGAGGAGAAATGGGTAAGTCTTCATCTTTGTAACTGTCTTTATTTATTTTTATTGGTTATATGTAATTTTTATGTCATTTGGTTTATATATTATTTTTATTGTATGCCAGAGTATTTGACGGGTATACGTTTGTTTCATGTAGATGTGGGACTAGTACGACCTGCCGATTACACCTGGAATAGGCGTCGTCCTCGGCCAGGAGCCGCAGTCGCCGCTACCGGGGGACCAACAGTAGTGGGAGACCTCCCAGCTGGGTAGGCTGAGAGGGTACTTAGACGGGTTGAGCGGAACTTCACTTCACTCACTCGCACAGTCCCGATGGCAGAGATTGAGGACCTGCCTCCATCCATGCAGCCTCATGTAGTAGGGGCACCTCGGACATGGGTCTGATTGTTTAGGCGTTTAGCCCATGCTATGGACCAGTATAACAGGGCCCACATGCCCTGAGTTCTTTTTAGACACTTTTCATGCTATGAGAACTACTTGTACTTATTTTTTGAGGGCATAAGCCCTGTGACTTATATATTTTTGAGGTGCTTGTGTCCATTTGTATACTCTGGTTACTTTTATGATTATATATATGGATTTTTATGTCTTTTTGTGTATTATGGATCATGTGTGTAAAATGTATTAACATATTTATGTGAATTTTCTTTTATGTGTGTGCAAGATGCCAATCTAAAATGTGATTAGCTAGAGTATTTGTAACTTTGTTTAATCTCCTAGGAACATGAAAATATGTAATATAATCAAAGTTTCGTTCTAAGAGACGTACCCTAAGGAATCGTCGGTGTAACGTCGGGTCATGTACCTGGTAAACTCTATTTAACTACGACACAACCAGTTGAGCATCGAGATAGACTCAGAGACGAGAGATACCAAATGACAAAGCATCACGAAGTAACTCAATAACTGCATTATACTCGATGACATTATTTGTAGTGTCCCCTAAGCATACCCCTCCGGAAGATAACAACTAGCCTTGAGGTGTAAATATTACCCAAGCTACGGAGGCAAGCCTTCGTGTGTGCTGGCTAGCACCATCTGTGTACCCAATGAACACCTCGGATTCACTTGACATCTGCCACAGTGACAAAAGAAAGTATCAACGACAAATCCATAACACTAAAGAAAACTAGACAGTAATAGTAAAAAAGACTATACATATGGTACAAAAATTTACCCACAGTGACCTGCTTATGAGTGATACTTCTTGAGGTAGAGCCCATTTCGAGGCTCCGCCAATGCATTTTCTTCAAAGTCAACCAGGCGATCAACGTCATTTTTTAACACCTCTTTTATGACGAAAGGTCTGAACCACATGGGTTTAAATTTTCCTTCCCCCAGGGGGTCCTTATATTGGTCATAGACCAGGACAAGGTCGCCTTGAGAAAAAATACGAAGACGAACGGACCTATCATACTGACACTTAACCTTATGTTTGTGAGCCTCATTGGTGAGGGCTACATCACGACGCTGCTCATTGAGCTGATCAAGGTATACTAACCGTTCTTCAAGTGGATAAGTGTCTGGCAATAATTGTACTGCCAATTTTAGAGACGGGATCTGGAATTTGATGGGAAAGATTGCCTCCAACGCATAAACAAGTTGAAAAGGTGAGAAACTGGTTGCAATCTTAATAGAAGTTTGGTAAGCCCATAATTCTGAGTATAACATCAAATGCCAATTTGACTTGGCTGAGTTGATAGTTCGCTATAAAATAGTCTTAAGAGTTTTGTTTACAGCTTCCACCTGCCCATTAGATTGGGGGTAATAGGGTGATGAATGTTCTTGTTGTAACCCAAGTTTTGATGTTAACTCGGTCATCATTTGGTTCTGAAAGTGACTGCCATGGTCAGTGACAATCTCTCTTGGGATGCCAAACCTTTCTATTATCTGGTTGAAAGAAACAGAGCTGCAGTCTCTCCATCACCCTTAAACATTGGCATAGCTTCAACCCAATTTGTGAAGTAGTCGACAACTATGATGATATAGCGATGCCCCCTTGCTAAAGGAGGGTTGCATGTAGTGTAATCAATCCCCCACTTGGTGAAGGGACCAACTATGATGACAGGAAACATAGAAGCTGGGTTTGTCCTCATCTTCCATGAGAAGATTTGGCACGGATGGCACTTCTTGACCGATTCAATACAATCTTTGATTAGCATCGGCCATAAGTAACTTGCTCGTAGAATCTTTTGGGTTGTTGCCAACCCAGACAAATGACCGCCACATGCTCCGGTGTGGCAATCGTTAAGCACTATAACTGCCTCTTCATGAGTGAGACATCGACGCAAGATGCAATCTACACCTCTTCGATACAAAGTGTCATTGAGTATGAGATAGTTTTTAGCCTGATGGCGTATGCGTCGACGTTCATCACGGGAAGTAGAGGTGGGGAACTTCAAAGTTTGGAGATAGATAAGTATATCTCCATACCAGGGGTTTGGAGATGTGATTAAAAACATATCTCCCCAGATAGGTGATTCTTCAGGCACAACGTCACTTGACTCAACCGAAAGTTCTAAAATAAGTTCTGCAAAGACCAATGACTTTTTGGACTTTGCTGAAACGAAGTCTAAGTCAATCTCCTGGAGGATGACTATCCATCTACTGATTTTCCTGCCTATTAC
This sequence comes from Picea sitchensis, assembly GCA_010110895.2. NCBI lineage: Eukaryota > Viridiplantae > Streptophyta > Pinopsida > Pinales > Pinaceae > Picea > Picea sitchensis. Next base: position 18,251 of record SNQJ01S0189834.1, read on the forward strand.
TCGTCGTGTCAAAATGTACTGGAATGGATTTATGACGTCAATGATGGTGGTTTTGCAAAACAAAACATAATGACGGAACCGTTGAACAGCATGAACTGCTGCCAACGTAAGTTTTTCGATATGGGAATAATTGAGTTCTGGTCCTATGAGGCCTCATCTCAGGTAATAGATCACGTATTCTGAGAATAAGTTGTCTTCTTGAACTAACACCATGCCAATGGTTGACTCTACGACAACCATATATAAAAGGAAGTCCTTGTTATAGTTAGGTGGCTGGAGCAGAGGGGCAGTGGTGAGGGCATGTTTCAATGCGTCGAAATAATGTTGAGAAACCTCATCCCAGTAAAAGGGAATGTCTTTATTTAGTAAGCGCATGAAGCCCTTGGTGATCTCGGCATAGTTGGCGATGAAGTGTCGTAAAAAATTCACCTTGCCTTGTAGACTCTGAAGTTGAAGAATTGTGCGTGGGGGGGGCAACTGAATTATTGCCTCCACCTTGAGAGGATCAACCATGATCCCTGTTGTGGACATGATGAAACCTAACAAATGTCCTGACGTTACGCAGAAGCTTCACTTGTTTGGATTCAAGCGAATCTGAAAGTAGCGTCAGCGTTCGAAGATAAGTCGGAGGTGCTTGGGATGATCCGTTCTCTTGCGAGATCGCGATGCTGAATCATCTAAATAGGCCTCGACTATATGCTTTAGATCATGGAAATCGAAATACATGGCCCGCTGAAAGGTTTCTCTAGCATTTTTAAGACCAAAAGTCATCTTACGATATGTGAATGTACCCCAAGGACAAATTAATGCCATTTTATGTTGGTCCTTGGGTTTTATCTGGATTTGATTATATCCCAAAAAACCATCCATGAAAGAAAAGGCCTCGCAACTGGCACATTCATCAATGATCTGATCAATGAATGGAGTTGGAAAGTTATCTTTGGGACATGCCTTGTTCAAATCACGGAAGTCGGTACATACACGAATCATGCCTTGTTTTTTATTGACCAGCACAGGATTCGACACCCATTGGGTCAAATGGATAAGATAGATAAAACCTGCCTTGAGAAATTTCTCGACCTCAACCTTAATGGCTGTTGCTTTCTTCGGATTAACTGGATGAAGATTCTGCCAAACCGGCTTGGCGTCAGGATAGGTTGTGATTTCATGGTCGACTATTTTTGGATCGATGTCTGGCATTTCCTCATAAGACTAGGCAAAAACGTCGCAGAACTCTTTGAAAAGGTTGATGTAGATTTGAATCTCTTCGAGGGAGCAATCCACTCTAAAGAAGACATTCTCCATGATGGCAGGGTTTCGGGAGATATTGATCGGTAAAGTTTCAGCGATAGTTTCCATATTACCCTCAGCATAAACCTCATGTGTAGCTAAGGGGTTAATAGGACAAGACCGATCTCCCGTCATAGTCACGGTGAATTCTCCTACTTCAATTCGGCTTAACTCCAGGAGGAAGTATGATCTGTGATGAAGATCCTCCCAGGGTTTGTCCGGACTAGTCATTGCTTCGATTATTTCTTCGTTAGAGGGAAAGACTAAGTCTAATGAATTGGTGCCAGCGAGAGAACTCTGAGCCCAAATAGGCTCTAGAAGAGGATCTAACTCTTGTGCAGGAGTCAACTCAGGGTTAGTTGAAGCTTGTTGGAATAAAGAGTACACTACTTCAGCAGTAGACAAGGGAAAGGACATACCCGAGTGCCCTGTCTCATCCATCATGGCTGATGGGGAAGGAAGTGTCCACGGGTCATTGAAGTAAGTCGTGCAGAATGATGAAACCTGAAAAATCTCAACCTTGTGATGACTGGATATAAATTTGATATCACCTTGAGGGGGCGAGTAATCGAAGGTACCCATTAAGGATGGCCACAAACCAACCCCTACGTTAACAACACCGTGTTGAGGATTATCAATCATCGGCACCGTGGATGCCCCCAGTGATGGGTCAGGTCTAGAGAAAGACAATTGACCTATGGTCACAATCCGACCCTCGTGTGGAAACAACAAGACTCAGAAAATTGTAGTGACCACGGCTTGTATAGCGTAAGTCCATCTCCTTCCTAACAAAAGATTATAGTCGAGGGGAGCGTCGACTACTTCTACCTTGACGCACACAGTCTTCCCTCATAACTGCATGGGGAAAGATGAAATGATACCATGTGGTCGGAATGAATGACCGTCGAAAGAAGTGAGGAGAGTAGGTGACAGAGACAAAACAGGCTAGCCGATGGCCTTCCAACATGCTAACGACATAATTCACGTCGAGGCACCCTCATCCACTACCGTGTGGAAGATATTCCTTGTAAAAGTTTTCATGGGATGAGCCACTGCTATCTGAAATGCTACGTGGTAAGGCAGATGAGGTTTTGAGTTGGTTTTATATAGCATGATTGTACCTGTATTACAAGTCTCGGTAGATCCTAAATATGTTAACAAATCTTTCCTCTGGGAAGGGCAACTTTGGAGGACCTCCAAAGCAAAAATTGCACAAGGGGTTTGTGATAAATCCTCCACCATAGAGTAGTTCTGGGTGGCCCTTGCGTTAGGGTTGTGAGAAGCTCTCTTGAACACGCCTTTGGGGATGTGTTTCATTGTTTTTCCCAACTTATTATCAATCTGTAGAGGAAGAGATGGGAGTTCGGCTTCTTTGCCCTTCTCAGAAGTGCTTGGTTGACTATAGTCATGTGCTCTAGTTGATAGAAAAGCATCACCTTTCACCATATATACATTCATGGATGTGGGGTTGTTTGAAGACGAAGGGGGTCCTTGACTGCCCCCTTCCATACTTGTAGAGGCTTGAGTTATATTTTTTTCATGTTGAAATGGATTAGTTAACACGTCGGGCTGTTGTTGTGTCACAAACTTTTGGGCCTCCGCAAGCCGAGGACATAGGTGGGTTGGGTGTTCTTCTGCGCATAGATTGCATGGATACCTCGACTTCCATTTTTCAGTATTTCCCTCACCAACATTATCAGTGGGTTTCTTATCCCCCTTACCCTTTTTCCATTTTTTTTCTTTCCTTCAGGCTACTGGGTGGCCTTTGGGTTAGTCGATTCCAGTGTGTGTACATCCGACATTTTGGTAGGGGGAGCAGCCAAACCAGTAGTTTGTCTTGTTGTTGTGTGTTGTATAGAAAAATGTTGCAACTGATTCATTAGTTGTTCAACAAGCTTTGTTTGTGCGGATCCGACAATACATCGGCATGTGGTCTAGCTCTCTGTCTAGTTTTATCTAGTATTGAGCATGGCACATCTGGTAAGACGTTGTATAATAAACCAGACTGAGAATAGATGAGTTCAAATAGCTGAGTTCTCATGATGGAATCTTCTTCAGAGAAAACTCTCGACGTTGTGACATCTTTGGATAGCTGCGAGACCAAAGACTTAAGGAACCACTCGAGCAATAATGTTGGTGGGAATATCACTTTAATTAAACTCTTCCTATGTCTCCATTCTCAGATATGATCAGAGATATGGTTTGCTTTCGTCTATTCGAAATTAGCAAGCAGCTCGGTGCCGGCATTGTATCTTACAAGTAACTGGAAATGGTTTAGGAAAGCCATGGCCAGTTCGCCGAAAGAAGAGTATCTTGAGAGATCGATCTCAATGTACCATTTCACGGCACTCCCAATGAGAGTACGTTGAAACAATCACAACTGTACGGAATCGTCTTTCAATGAGTTAGAAGAGAACCAAATATGGAAGGTATTCACATGATCCCTTGGATATTCGTTAGGCTTGGCTTCGAACTTTGGGATGTCCGAAGGAAACTTCATCGGCATAGGAGGCCAACGTGGATAGTGACATATAGGGCCATTCAACAACCTTATCAAATCTAGAAAGTGCAGAGTCGCCAGGAAAGGAAGTTTGGGTTGCTGGTGATAGCCTGGAAAAACGGGGCCTGGAATTTGACTGGCACCAGGTTGCCAGGAAAAGTTTTGCTGCTGGCTCGGATTTTGGTAGAAACCATGACCCTAGCCAGCGTATGGATTTTGCGTATGTGGAGACGTCATCGACTGATTCCCAAAATAGGACATGGATGGTTGGGCATGCATAACATTCGAAGGACTTTGGGAAGGGTTTCCCCATGTCGGTCCTGTAGGGATAGGCATGGTAGTTTGTCCGAGGTTCCATTGATTGTGGAAATAATTACCTCGGATCGACATTCTGGATGAGGGAACGGATCCCTGCCAGGAATTCCAAGGCCCTGAAGTGGAAAAAGTTCCTAGGTTTGCCCCCTATGTAGGAATAGTACCCTGCATAGGAACAGATTATCCAAAACTAGGATTGGCCCTAGTCGAGAAAAAGGGTGATGAAAAGGCGTTGTTACCGAACGCTCCAATCGCTGAAGACGGTGTCGAACCTACCGACATACTATGCGAAGGTGTTCCTTGACTCCCCGCTCCAAATAAACTAAGGGGTGTAGGTTGCCCATCGGAATGCTGATGTGAGCCACCGAGCAAAGGGGACGAAGGGGGTATGTGACCTCCTCCATAAGGGAAAGAATTAAAAGGAGAAGTAATTCCCCCTATGTGACCTTGCAGAGGAGCAATAGAGCTCCCTGCCCCCAGGCCTGAAGTTTTTAAAGTAGAGTAGGAAAGTACAGGACTTGTACCCAAACTAGGCATCCTGTATGAGAATGGAGGGCCTGTCGCACTTGGTGGGAAAGGGGTTGCGGACTCCGCCAAAGACAGAAACGGACCACTGTGCGACATAGAGGCGGTCGACACCATGGTGGCTCGATCCGGCAACAGTGGGTTAGGAGGTGGAAACGCTCCCGTGGTGACAACTGTAATAGGAACTGATGAATTCCCAGAAGTGATAACAACATTTGTTTCCATTGTTGCGTGCAACACTATCTGGCACTTGTAAGGATAAATCGATACGATGAGGGGTGTTGAAAGATCAGTGGTTGGGGATTCAACCGTGCCAAGGGATTTCTATCCAAGGTCTAGAATGGTCGATTCCTCTGGATGTTGGGCGGGCACAATTTCGTGTGACCCAGTCATTTCAAAAGACCCTTGTTGGTCTAGCTTTCGCCTCAATGGTGGCGGGGGTGGCTCCAGTGTAACCGACAGCAGGCCAAGAAGCCTTCATGACCGGTGGAGCTAGAGATCCTCCACTGTGTGAGAATATCCAAGACACTCTAGGGTAGTCTAAACATTCAAAAGTAACACACTAAAAAGAGTCCCTAGGAGATAAGACAGGAAAACACTAAATTAATTGGAAGAATAGTTACAACAACCAACACTAGAGCAACTTACCGGTGCAAGTGAAACTTGAACATGGAATTAGCCTCTGGGTATAATATACAAAGCATGGCTTGATGTATATCCTAGGTACCATGGTATACCCCCGTAGTCACCTGTGTAAGTCCCTAAAAAGATGGGCAACTAGGTTGCCAGCGCGCGAATAGTCACCAGGTGGGTACAGTCGAAAGTCGGGTAGACCACAATGAGTAGGGTATCAAGCCCGAAACCTGTCAAGGGTATCAAAAGCAAGTGGTTTGGAAGACAACTGAGGAACTCGAATGGATTCGAGACCCATGAAGCTCCGTGGCAAATGCAAACGACGGAATCCCAAAACAATCCCTCTATATGTGTTCTCCACTACGATTGGTCCAGCTTTGGAGGGGTTATCTCCGCTACCTTTTCGTATGCGACCTCATGTTTATCCCCTGTGTTAGAGGGGGGTCCCAGATAACTTTCATGATACTGGACTTAGACACTCCCTAACTCAGACTCCAATGTTTGATTTTAAATGGCCTTGAAGAGTTTCCTCTCCAACCTAATCCAAGGCCCTAA
>SNQJ01S0189835.1:0-18173 GCA_010110895.2 Picea sitchensis
TTAATTTAAAATTTTATTTTATTAAATTCATGCACACGTTGTGCACATGTTTAAAAATTTGTTTCTCCCTACTAGTTTTTACTTAGTCTAATTTCCCTTTAACCCATTATTATAGATTCATTTATGTATAAACATTTAGAATTTTATTTTATTATATTCATGTTCATAAATTTATATAAATTTTTTGTTCTCTTTTCTAACAATTTCTAAGTATTCATTTCATCCTCTAAGGTCCTCAAAATTTTTATTAATTTCTCTAGACACTAAAGTATCAATTTATTTATTTTCATTTTAGATTTATTATGCAGCGTGCCCTTCAAGATGCACCGTCGTGCTCCAAGGGTGTCACTCACCATTCTCTTTGTTGCTAATTTTTTACTTAGTTTTGAAGTTGTCTGATGTTTGGAGTCAATACTCCACTTGTCGACCTTGTGTTAGACTAAGGGATTACTAAGGAATAAGGAATATTCCTTATTGCACACCCCTCGAAAATCCTCATGATAGATAGTCTCACTCTTTCCTCATGGAATCATGAACCTCTCAGGAACAAGGTAGTCGTTAATCTTCATTTTAGTTCATGACAGGAGTGCTATTAGGTTATGACAGGCACACTGCCACACCTCTTCCTAATCTATCTGATATTTGTGCATGACCCATTTACTCCATATGTGAGTCATATTAGCATAGAAAGAATCACCATGCTTTCATCCACTAATGAAAATAACATTAGTAACTCATATACATGAAATCCATAACTAAAATTGTCATCATAACACATGCATAATAAAATCAAGTACTCATAATCAAAGTCAATAGTCCACTCCCTAACTCAATCCAGAGTCCAAGGAATTTTGTCGATGCCATCAACATCCTCTACATGTCGTGTTTCCTTCACACTTAGGAAACCTCATAATAATACATTCCATTTCTATACATCAATAATAATAACATAACAAACTCAATATTCAATTATAGCATAAATTTTAACTCATAAACCAAATAAAATAATCATAAAGTACCATGTGTATCCATATCACTTTCATGCAATTATCCACAAAGAATAATTAGTGTTATGAAAATATGGTCAATGATATATGGATGTTACATACACACCCTCTTGTTTTAAACTTTGTCCCAAAGTTTATACAATCTAACAATGAAAACTGTAAATTGAAACTTGAGCGTCTAGAAAAATTAATAAAAATTTAGAAGACCTTAGAGGATGAAATGAATACTTATAGATTGTTAGAAAAGATCATATAAACTTTATATAAATTTATGAACATAATAGAATCTAAATCTAAATGTTTATTCCTAAATAAATTTAAAATAATGGGTTAAAGATAAATTAGACTAAATAAATACTAGTAGGGAGAGAATAGAATTTTAGACATGTGCACAATGTGTGCATGAATTTAATAAAATAAATATTTTAATTAAAAGAAATTATTTCATGAGGAAATGTGTTGTGAACATAGAGTTAGAGTCCTAAGTAAAACTAAACTCTAAATCCTAACTAAGATAAGAGTCATAATCAAACTCCAACTGTAATTTAGTTAGGAGACACAATAAAGGAGAAATTGGGGAATTAAGGGACAACTAGGAGAAAATCTAGGAACTAATTGTAGAGGTGAGGAAAAAAACAAATTTATTTAATTAAAATAAAGAGTCATAATCAAACTCCAACTGTAATTTAGTTAGGGGAAAGACATCAGTATCTCTTCGTGGCATCTCATAATTACATTTTTCCTTTGATATATGAAATACAAAAAATTGTACTCACTCATAAACTACCTCCATCAGCCTGTCTAGAATTAAGATCCCTTTGAGTGAAGAGATGTTTTAAACTTCATGGTCCATTTTGAGCTCAATTTTTTTCCCCACAAGATAGTGCATCCAAAGTTTCAAAGCTAGCACATGCCTCAACTCCAAAATCATGAGTAGTGTAAAGCTCCTCGTGTTGCTTTAGATTTTTAGATGCATATTCTATCACTCCTCCATCCTGCAGATTAGCACAACCCCCAACCCTTGCTTCAAAGCATCCGCAGGCAGACCGAGAAGTCCTTTTCCATATCTGGAACTCAGAGAATTGGTGCACTAGTAAACCCTCTCAATCTCGGATGGATGCACTAACATTTTTCCGGCCCATTCACACCGACTTCTGCACTCCAGAAGTGGTGTTGGGTTTCTCTATTTTGGAGAACCCTTCCACAAATCTCTGATAATAACCTACTAGCCCCATGAAGTTTCTCACCTCATTAGAATTTAATCGCCATTCCATAATGGCTTTTACCTTTTCTTGGTCCATAGAGATTCCTTCAACGGAAATGATATTACCTAAATAGCGGGATTTATTTCCTCGAAGAAGGAACACTTCTCGACAACTTCCCATACAATTTGTTCTTAAGGAAAGCACAACACCACTCGCACTGTTCATGTTCTCTTCGCTTTTGGAATATATGAGGATATCTTGAATACACCATTCATGAGGCTCATGAATACCGCTAGCACATTGGTCAATCCAAAAAGAACTACAACAAACTCGTAATGCCAAAACCGAGAATTCGAAAGATAGTTTTTGGGATATTGCCTTTCTTAATCCTTAACAATTGATACCCTAATCACAAATCAATTTTGATAATACCACTTCTCCTTTCATCCGATCAAAGAGATCATCTATTCGTAGGCATTGGGTACCTTATTTTTCACTATAGCATGGTTCAAGTCCCCGTAATCTATACACGAGTAAGGTCCATCCTTCGAAAGATTACTAGGTGAATCTCTTACGGTGAGACACTGAGCCTTATTAGCCCTAAGTCGGTAGCTCTTTCAACTCAGATTCCGCAACTCACAAAGTTCCGATGCTGTCATCTTATACGGTGTCTTGGAAATTGGTTATGCACTAGGTTTTAGCTCAATAGTAAAATCAAGGTCCCTCCAAGAGGTAACCCCAAACTTTTCAAAAAATCCTTAAATCCTCGACAATACTAGGGTAACCGATCCAAGGAGGGTCCTTCTTTCATTCACTACTCAATTACATAGTTGACACCCTTTCCTCATGTACCTCTTAACCTTCATAATTGGGAGAGATAAAGGACACTTTTCTCCGTACACACTGGATCTCCACCGGCCTTCCTTCATCATCAACACAAAGCACCCTTTTGTGAAACACCTACTATAGCTCAATGGGATTTCTAACCAATCCATTCTAATGATCAGGTCATATGTCCTAAGAACAGTGACATATACCATTAACCTAGTAGTATACACTCCCGTGTCTATTAGGAAATTATCAATGCTAGGCCTTACCGCTATTCTTAAATTCATCGTGGTCGTAGGTTTCCAACCCACTCTTTCTAATGAAGATGGTGAAATGAAACTTTCTATAGCACCGTAATCAAATAATATTTTAACATTGACATGATTTAGTGCACTGATGACTCCACCACTGTTGATTGATGTTCAGCCTAGCGATAATTAACCGCTACGTAAATCTGGTTTCCAGCTGTTTTTCCTATTAGGCCTTTCCCTCTCTATGCAAAAAACCTGATTGTAACTCGAAGCTCAGTCACGTTGGTAATGGGTCCTCCACATCCCCAACATGTAACATGAGATTGAACCCAAGACTACTCATGGACATTCTCGGGAAATGAGTTCTTCCCATGGAACCCCTTCCCCTACTAGTTACTCCCTAAGAAGGTCAGAACCCGCTCAAGGTTGTTGGTGATGAACGGGACGCTAGAAGTCACTTCCATTGAAAGGCCTGGCAACGTCTTGAGCTACTCTCTATTTTTCATAAGGAGGTGGCCTAGATCTCCCTCCATTGGAGAAGGTCCTAGGCCTTCCCCGTGAATCTAGGATGATGTGGAAAGATCGATCTCATACCTTTATTTAAGTTCATGTGTTCCTCAACATAACATGCACAACTTCTTCCTCTAACAAGATGCTTTCCACATCCATACCATGGGCCTTATCATAGGGTTTAACCCATAGACAAAGTGTTCTGCCTATCATTGATCATTATTCATGTACCTAAAATTATTTTACCACCTCAACCTCGATTCACTCTTTCCACGGTCCTATTTCTTTGTACTAGAGCATGAAATTCTTCCACCTGTTGTTCCTCATAATAATAAGGAAAATATTTCTTCGAAATTACTCTTCAAACAGCACCCAAGAGACGGTATCTGGAGTAAATGCCTCTCCAGATTGTCTCTTTCCACCAATTCAAGACACTTTCCTTAACTCAAAGATTGCTATTTTCCCCGATTTGGAAGCATAGCTCCCTAAGGAGAAACATTATGTCAGCCCTCCAGCCCATGCCTATGCATCGCTCACTAGCATGACCCCCACAAACTCTAGAAGTTTGATCTTCAGGTTCTCTAGTGATGTCCTCGGGTGAAGGCCCTCCAATCCCCGATGCTTTAGGATTACCATTCCATACATGGTGGGGATCCAACTAATCCCTAGTTGATGCCCCCTTAAAGTCTCCCATTTATGGCCTCCAAAAAGTGCATAATGAGAGCTAATTCATGCGATCGTGGTGGCAACGCTAGGTCCCTGCGACAATGCTCCTCTGCCTCGATTCCTTGAGTCCTAACCATCCTATATAATTGAATCTACATCAACCAAAAGTTTGTCAGGGAGACTCTAAGGCAATTCACATTTGCACAAATTAAACTTGAAAACATAGGGTTAGGCATGAGTTTTTTTTAATTTGTGTGTAAACAGATGTTACTCTTTAGGGGAAGTGGCTAGGCTAGTGTTAAAGCATATAAGCTCGATGTATTCACCTAATAAAACCACTGACTCCTTTCCCCGGTAGCTATGCTAGAACTGTACCACACTCGCATATTCCTCTAATTTACCTTCCTAGTGCACATGAAACACCCCCACTCCCTTATCCTGGTCTAAGTCCTTAAACTTTTCACTTAAAACTAATTAATTAGTCACTTTAACTAGTTTTAAATTTAAACATGAACCATAAATTTAAATATAATTTAAACATTAATTTAAACATTAATTAATAATGATTAATTAGTAATTCCCATTCCAATGATTAATTACTTTTAATTAATCACATTAATTATACTTATAAAACATACTTAATCACCTTTGATTAATTATACCTTACTTTAATTTTTATTTTAAAACATATATATACTTTTGTTTTATTTTAGTCAATTAAAGTTTAAAGTAAATTTAAACTAAATATGTTTTCTTTTTTTATTAAATAATTAAAAGAATAATTAAATAATATAAAAATATATATAAATTATAATAATCAAAAGACAATTAAATAAACAAAAAATAAATAATAAAAAAATTAAAATAATTGAAAACAAATGTGTGGCACACACATGAACTCTTAATGCCCCTCCCCCTCGCCCCTCCTAACTCTCCTTATATCTAAACCCTAAACTCATTTTTCTAATACTAGTTTTACCTTGGCGTAGGGACTGGCACATAGTGGACCGCCATGGCCTCATTGCATATATGAACCCCGTTGTAACAACCTCCTAAGTATGACAACTACTTTGGACAAGTGGTAAATTTTTTTGAGCCTTTAACCATGTGCTGCTGTAGAAGGAACAACTTCACACACACACTACATACCAGATGTCCTGAGGTGTCTACATCCCTCTCACACCGGCAACCAATCCCACTAATCCGTGGACCATCGTCAGACCAACCCAAGGTAACCCACATAGCCCTACCATAACATAACCCTTCAATCATGGGCGAGAATTAAAATCAACCAACCATGTGCATGGCGCGCAACCAAAAGTCTAAACATTTAACATTTATTCAATCCAAATGAAGTTACAAGTGCGCAAGGTGTCCGGTATACGTAAACTATCTAACAGTAACAAACTCGAGGCACAATTCCTTTCTATTCCAGGCGCGCTAATGGATCAATCAATCAATCATTAATTAAAACATAACCTATAATGACATCCAGGATCAATAATGAATGATAACTTCATGATCATGTACATCCCCTAGCATATTTGTATTAACATAAGATCTTGCACAACATTGCATTAAAAATGACCTTACCTCAATTGACCTCCCGCTACATCCTAGTACCCTACATTATCATTCACTACCATTTCATTCCCTTCCATTCTATTGGCATCCACTTCCATTGCTGGTGAGAACCTAAGTCAAACAAGAACTGAGTTTAATAGCTTGCTTGTAGAATACTATCTACTTAAGTAATCAGTTGCCTCATGTTATGACTTCCATACACTAATTCTCCATCTTCCCTCTACTTCTAAATTCATCCGACTAACCACCAAATTGCTGCTTAAGTAAGATCTTAAGGTAAAGGTAAAGTTCGATGCAAGGTAATAGGCTTAATGATCATAATATTAATGATTATAATACAATTAAAGGAAAACATCCATAATAACCCCGCCATCATATTTCGATCACAACCTTGCAAATGAATTAACATTAACATTAATATCATGTCATTAACACTATCATCACATTCTTATCCATTTGTTATCAATAAAGTAAAAATGACCTAACTTACCATAAATAATCCAACATTCGTGATATTACCATAACCTTGCCATACCACCACCCTTACATTCTAAAATACCTTATATTGAACCGTAAGGCCAATTACCCCTTCCATACATGATAACCATAATTACCTTATCTACTTCCTAGAGTGATTATCGACGGTACTCAACCATACTCCTAACCTTATCAATACCATGAGCCTACCTTAAACAATACTTCACATTGACACTCATCATTAATAACGTTCACCTTACATGACATCTTATGAGTTAGTATCAATAATGACCGTCAACATTTAAGCTACAATCACATGACCCAAGTTATATTTATTCTTGATGCAATTATGTAACGAATTGTTCCGCCCACGTAAATGAAAAACAATTTATGGTCATAAATTAAATCCCCCTAATCAAATCACAGCATCACTTTCTATACTACAATAGCACTTCTATTAAACAACAAAATTTATTTTTCTATTACTAAACCTCTGTTTTATATTAATATTCAACCACTTCAATAGTCCTCCCACAAGAATATAATTCCTTCCTTCACAATAACTCTCATATTATATGAATGTGCAACTAATTAACAATAGCATTCTATTAATAACCAAATTTACTTTCTATAACAGTAAATTTTTATATTGTAGTAATATTCAACTAACGAACAATAACTTATACTACCATTAATTATAAAATCTTATCCCCGCCTGCATTGCATTACGGTTCTCTTGATTCTTCAATGTTGCTTAGGTCAATTCCAAATAATAGTGTTATTAAATTATATAACCAGCAACCCAGGCTATCTTCCTCAATGTGGTTAAGTGAAACAACACCCTCGATGTTGTAAAAATAGAGCAACTCTTTAAGGACAAATGGATATAAAACTAAATTCCATAAAAATTTATAACGTCATATTGAGCTTGAGTTGTCTTAATATAAAACCTAGTCTTAGTCTAATGCAAGAACAAGTTATATATTTATTCAATGCCTAAATCAATCAAGACCCCTTGTAATTTCATGGCTAAAGTGAACAAGGTTTTGAGAATATAAACTCATAGAAGTATGATAGGTATCGATATGGAATATTCTTAGTTATTACTATGACGTGATCTTTGATGTTAAAAGTTTGTTTATTCTGACTTAAATGATACTCCACTTTTTATGATGGTAACTTTTATATTGTATTTAATATTCAACTAAGAACAACAACTTTTCTATTAATAACCAGAAATTATCCTTCAGTCAGAGTAACTGTTATATTAATTTAATATTCAATTAAATAACGGTCCCACCTTTTACAATGCCAAACCGCTTTATTCCAACAAAATAAAGTCAATGGAACTAGTAAGAACTTCGCATTTTCCTCTTTATCGCTACCCCACGTACTACCAATACAAGTAAATAATCGGATTATCCTTAAGGTTACCTTTACATTGATTACCACTACAGTTTAAGTAACCAGATCAGATATTAGCCATATCGTTACTCCTGGGTTAAGTAGTCGTACAATTACAATTAACATTACAATTAGAAACAACACTGATTTTACCCTTACGCATTTCCATATCATTATATAATCGCTCCATAATTTATGAGCAGAGGGTGCAATAATTATTCCCGTCGAATTATCACCGTTGAGATTGGCAGGGGAAAAATTTAAGGGAGCAGCTCGGGTTTTTTAAGCAGTAGTCAGATTTAAAATATCATAACGAGGAAACGGTGCTTTTAATATTGGCCACGCGGTAACCCAAACTGGCGACCACCCACCAATGTTTAAAACAACACAGGCACGCGAAGGATCTGGTATCTAAGGGCGTTAAGCTCGGTCGGACACGCTACAACAGGCGCTATCGTGGTGCCTCCAGCTCAATAGCTAGATCGATCGGTTTCGGGTCCCGGGAGAGCACACGTCATAGAGTGTAGCCATTCTTTCATTTTTCCAACAGTTGTTATACCCTACCGCATTCGCTGGACCCATCATGCAAAAGGTACGACGGACTTCGCTTTATGATGTTCACACCAGTCAAGTTGTTTTTACCCAACCGGGAATCACTCTAATACGACCGGGTTTCAGTCTCACAATAAATATAAGAGGCATATGACCTCAGGTGTAATTCTTGCTGCTGCTCACTTAAATCTATTCAACACTATCCACTGGGGACACAAACACAACTGAAATAAATATCTACAGTAATCGGAGGAAGGCACTAACGCGATGATTATATTAAGTAGAAGATAAAATTAATATTAATATAACGCATTACTGGGAAGGGTTTGACCCTGTCCATTCTGGTTATATTAGGGCGAAAAGGCGCTGAGTTGTGTAACGGGCACGTACTAAGGGATGGAGGCGACTGTTCACGGCGGCAAGAGCCAAGACGTGGGGAGAGATGGAAGATGGAAGGTACATTCAACGGATGGGTTAGTTGGATGAGGGCATTACACCATGGGTTTTAAGTTGTGTCAAGGAAACTCATGAACCTGGAAAGAAATACAATCACAGTACCATAACCCTCAGGAGCCCAATATAACAATACGACAAGGCACACGCTGCCAAGTAGATCGCAGACAACTTCCAATAATACTAGCAAGCAAGGAACAAAGGGAACCAACAAGGGGCTATAACCGTCGTCTTAATCACATAAATTTTACCATCAGAAATTAAAAATACAGTGGGATAGGTAGCAGTAACTAAAATTTAAATAGTCGCATCTTAATATAAAATGGCAGTGATGAATAAGCTCCGAAATCTCGCAGTGATTTTAAGGCGGCAGTAACACCATTATATAACAGAAGGCCATTCCCACGACCTAGCACCCGAGTTAGAACTCTTCAAGGCAAGAGGATAATATGGCATTATTTATTTAACAACTGAAAGGAAGCTTCGTAAAACCCTAAAGTAATACTAGGTAATATCTACGATGTAGAGGTAAAATACAACAGTTTTAAAAGCTATTAACCTACACCCAACGGAAACAAGTAACTCATGATCACATGCATTATTGTCAATTCGGATTTACCACTGCAACAAGCGAATTTTAGAGCGTAAAAACTCATTCATAAAGTTCATTACATTATCCCAACAAACCTTATTACAGCAATGTATAGCACATCATTACAATTTCCCCACGGAACCTCATTACAAAATCCTTCACAATCAAAACGCAGAAGTATTGCAAAGAAATGTGAGAAATCTTTAACCAACGCAGAGAAGTATTGCAGCGAACAGAGAAATCTTTAACCAACGCAGAGATGTATTGCAGCAAGCAGAGAAATCTTTAAACCAACGGAGAGAAGGGTTCATACATAACCTTTAAGCATTCACATTATTCTTAAAAAAAATTTACCGGCGTATTCGACCGACCTGAGAATAACCCGAACGCAGTCCGCGACTGAGCTCCATGTCAGCCCCCGCCCCGCTAGTTTAATTCTCCACGAAGCTTACGGGTACTCTCCCGTACCAACTAGGTACTCTTCTTCACCGGAGCCAGCAAAGGGCCACACACAACCGTAAAGTCCTAGCTCCTCACCAAAGGTCAGAGCTAACACTCACAATATAGCCAGGATTCCTAACCCCTACCTAAAACCGCATTAGCCCCCATCTCACCAAAAAGCAAAAATTCCAAAAAGCCCCTTCTTTCTTTCTTCCTCCCTTTACATCCTCAAAACCCTAATTTCTTACTTAGGGTTTTCCCATTCTTTGGTTTATATTATTATTTATATTTATCTATTTATTTAATTCATTTAGCATCCTTTCATTTTATTTAATTAGGGTTTATTTATTACTTCTATTTATTTATCCATTTCCCTTTCCCATGTTTTACTTAGGGTTTATAGTTTGTATAAAATAAAAATATACCTTTATTTATATTTTCCTCCCTCTTCTTTTTGTTTATTTTATTTTTATAAATAAACCGGCAAATATCACTTAATTGACCAATAATGTAATTGTATTTTCAGGATAAAGGAGAGAGATTTGCCATATTAAACAAATAATAGGGGAAGGGTAAGAGTTTCACAAACACGGAAAAATTAAGCTATACCCGACATGAAGGAGATGGTCCGAAAGTTATGTTTTTTTTTTTGCTGTTTTTTTTGAAAGTTCGCAGTTAAGGCCACACTAAAAGATCCCCCGGTTTCTAGGCTTAGGTTTAGATTTTGGCTAGACAATAATTGGTTAGGGTAAAGCTTAAAGTTTTATACGTATGTCAAGGTTTAGGGCTAACTAGGTCACCCATCAACTCTTTACCCGCGACGCGTTCTTCAGGTCGCATCTACTTCATGCTTCTAAGGGTGCCACTCTCGGCCATGGTAGAATTTTCGCGAAAGCGACGCGTCTTCAGGATGCACCACGGCTCCAAGGGTGCCACGATCGAATCCGATTGTTGGTAGACCTCTATAACCCCCGGAGTCAACACCCCGCCAGTGAGTTTGTAGGAGACTAATAGTTCTAAGGAATAAGGCCCCTCTTTATTGGCGCTACTCTTTAGAATCATCACCGCGAGCGACTGTCGCAGTCTGCGCTTACGGCATCGTGGATCCCCTCAACTAGGTAATCGTTAACTCACAGTTCGAGCCACAGCAAGGGACTGCTAGCGCGTAAGGTGGTTGTTGTCCACCCTCTCCTCAACCTTCTCTGCGAATTGTGTGTGGCTCCTTTACTCTGTATGTGAGTCTGTTTGGAAAGCTATCGTCAGCCTGCGTCGCCAATAATCATGTCAGAATTTCGTCATCAAGTCATCACATCAAGTCAACATCATAATAAACAACCAACCCAAAAGCACACTCCCCGACTCAATCCGAAGTCCATAATCTAACATGCCTCCGCATCCTCAAGGTCACAAACCCGCACACTCAATAAACTAAGTCACAGCACCTGTCCACATGAATAGTAACACATCATATCATCTGCCAATCACATCATAATCAAATATATAAGGTCCAACATATGCTGGTCCGTATCAATCGGCAGCGTGTCCTCAAAGAATAAGTGTTCCGGCGGCCAGAAAGCGGATGTTACATACACCCTTCTTGGTCTAAACTTCGGGCCACCCAAGTTTCTCAAAGATAATGCAAAATAGTATCACAAGATTACAGTCTATCCTCAACAAAATGGAACCGCTAACGATATCATTCGGCGTCTCCTGTGTCGAAGTGTGGACTATAATCGTTCCACTGGACCTTGGAGCCCCCGCCACCGTTCGACGTCGTAATCGTCGAACGCGATGATCTAAAATGAGGACTGGCTCAGCCGTGAGCGCACCCTTTTCAGATACCTGCAAGGAACTCAGTCAATCACATGTGTAGGATCACTAATATAATAAGTTCCAAACGATATACATGAAAACATCGCGTATAATGCCTCAAAGAATCGTAAGGCTACGATAGGCCACGTGCCCCTTATTTTCCACGATCTCGAAAGGTCCCACCAACCTAGGGGAGAGCTTAACACCCTTTCAAAACTTGATCAAAATATTATGCAGTTTAACCAACAAGAAGACTCGATCACGACCAGCTACTGGCCACGGCGCATCTACATAACTCTTTCCGGCCGATCTTGGCGCTCTTGAATCCTTTGTCTTATGGATTGTATCTCCTCTTCCATTTCTTGGACCGCTTCGTCCCACCTTGACCCTATCCTCAAGCCGATCTTAACTCAAGGGCGTCCGACACCTGGCCGCCCATAAAGAAACTCAGCATGCGCCATCTTAATGGTGCTCCGTAACTGTTGTTATAAGCGAAACTCTACTTGAAGAGGCAAGAATTCCTTAAGTAAATAACCGGATTATCCTTAAGGTTACCTTTACATTGATTACCACTACAGTTAAAATAACCAGATCAAAGATTAGCCATATCATTACTCCTGGGTTAAGTAGCCATACAATTACAATTAAAGTAAGGCAATCATCGCTCCAAATCATCATTTAATCGCCAGAATTTATGAGCAGAGGGTGCAGTAATTATGCCCGCCGAATTATCACCGTTGAGATTGGCAGGGGAAAAATTTAAGGGAGCAGCTCGGGTTTTTTAAGCAGTAGTCAGGTTTAAAATATCATAACGAGGTAACGGTGCTTTTAATATTGGCCACGCGGTAACCAAAACTGGCGACCACCCACCAATGTTTAAAACAACACAGGCACGCGAAGGATCTGGTATCTAAGGGCGTTAAGCTCGGTCGGACACGCTACAACAGGCGCTATCGTGGTGCCTCCAGCTCAATAGCTAGATCGATCGGTTTCGGGTCCCGGGAGAGCACACGTCATAGAGTGTAGCGCCACCTTCATTTTCCAGCCGCAGTTGTTATACCCCACGTACTCGCTGACCCATCATGCAAAAGGTACGACGGACTTCGCTTTATGATGTTCACACCAGTCAAGTTGTTTTTACCCAACCGGGAATCACTCTAATACGACCGGGTTTCAGTCTCACAATAAATATAAGAGGCATATGACCTCAGGTGTAATTCTTGCTGCTGCTCACTTAAATCTATTCAACACTATCCGCTGGGGACATAAACACAACTCAAATAAATATCTACGCCAGTTTAATCTGAGGAAGGCACTAACGCTGGATGATTATATTGGTAGAAGATACTATTATTAATATAACGACATCGAAGGGTTTGACCCGCCCATTCCGTTATATTAGGGGCTTAAAAGGCTGAGTTGTATCGGGTACGTACCATGGAGGCGACTTGTCTTCTATGGCAAGAGCGCCAAGACGATGGAGAGATGGAAGATGGAAGGTACATTCAACGGATGGGTTAGTTGGACGAGGGCATTACACCATGGATTTTAAGTTGTGTCAAGGAAACTCATGAACCTGGAAAGAAATACAAACACCGTACCATAACCCTCAGGATCCCAATATAACAATACGACAGGGACATGACGCAAAGTAGATGGCAGACATCTTACAATAATGTCACAAGCAAGGAACTAAGGAACCTAATAAGGCTATAACGCTTAATCATTTAATTTTTACCACCTAAAATTAAAATACAAAGTGGATAGGTAGTTAACTAAAATTAAAATAGTCGTAGCTTAATATAAAATGGCAGTGATGAATAAGCTCTGAAATCTGGCAGTGATTTTAAGGCGGCAGTAACACCATTATTTAACGGAGGGCCATTCCCACGACCTGGCACCCGAGTTGGGACTCTTCAAGGCAAGAGGGCAGTCCGACAATAAGGATTTAACAGCTGATGGAAACTTCGTCAACCCTGGATTCATGCTAGGTAAAATTTGCGTGGTAGAGGTAGAATAAAACAGTTTTAAAATATATTAACTTGCACCCAACGGAAACAAGTAACTCATGATCACATGCATTATTGTCAATTCGGATTTACCACTGCAACAAGCGAATTTTAGAGCGTAAAAACTCATTCATAAAGTTCATTACATTATCCCAACAAACCTTATTACAGCAATGTATAACACATCATTACAATTTCCCACGGAACCTCATTACAGAATCCTTCACAATCAAACGTAGAGAAGTATTGCAGCAAACAGATAAATCTTTAACCAACGCAGAGAAGTATTGCAGTGAACAAAGAAATCTTTAACCAACGCAGAGAAGTATTGCAGCAAACAGAGAAATCTTAAACAAACGCAGAGAAGGGTTCATACATAACCTTAAGTATCTACATTATTCTAACACAACAACCTACTTATGTACCGACCAGCATCGAGAATAACCTCAAAACGCACTGCACTTCTCGAAATCTATGTCGCTTCCCGCCCGCTGTTTAATTTCATCGAAGCTCAAGTACCTCCCAAATTAACGCTAGGGTACTCTTTTCCTCACTCGAAAGGGGCCACACACAACCGTAGTCCTAGTTCTCACCGGGCTTCAAAGGTCGAGCTACCACTCACAATATGCTAAGGATTCCCAACTCCTACAAACCAAATACCCTCCTCCTCCGCATTCCCCCATCTCACCTAAAAAGCAAGTCTCCCAAAAGCCCCTCTTCTCTTCTTTTCCTCCCTTCCCCCCAAACCCAATTCCCTTCAATTTAGGTTTTCCCATCTTTGGTTTAATTATTATTTTATATTTATCTATTTATTTAATTATTTAGCATCCTTTCATTTTGTATTTTAATTATTAGGTTTATTTATTACTTCTATTTATTTATCCATTTCCCTTTTCCCATGCTTTACTTAGGGTTTATAGTTTGTATGAAATAAAATATACTTATTTATATTTTCCTCCCTCTTTTTTTTGTTTATTTTATTTTTATAATAAACCTGCAAATATCACCACTGGACCATTAATGTATTTGTATTTTCAATATAAAGAAAAAAAAAAAAAAAAAAAAAAAAAAAAAAAGGGAAGGGTAAGAGTTTTACAAACACCAAAAATTAAGCATACGGATTAAGGAAGGGAGATGTTTTGAGTTATGTTTTCTCTTTTTTGTTGTTTTTTTTGAAAGTTCAGAAAGTTAAGGCCACACCGAAGATCCCCCGGTTTCTAGGCTTAGGGTTTAGATTTTGCTAGACAATAATTGGTTACGGGCAAAGCTTAAAGTTTTATACAGGATCTTAAGACTTAGGGCTAACTAGGCTGACTCCAACAACCACCCTTATCGCGACGCGTTCTTCAGGGTCGCACTAATTCTTGCGCCAAGGGTGCCACTCACTTTTATTCTCACGCAGCGACGCGGTTCTTCGGGGATGCACCACGTGTCTAAGGGTGCCATCACGACCAACTGATTGGTAGATTCCTATAACCCCGGAGTCAACACCAGTGAGCTAGTAGGAGACTAAGGGTCGTAAGGAATAAGGCCCCCGCCTTATTGTGTGCCCTTTAGATTTCTTCATGAGAAATTTTCTTAGTCTTATCTCATGACATAGTGGACCTATCGAATTAGGTAATTTTTAACCTACAATTTGAGCCACAGAGGGATTGCTACTATGTTGTGGCAGGGTTTTTTGTCCACCCCTCTCCCTCAACTTATCTGCAATTGTGTGTGGCCCTTTACTCCATATGTGAGTCGTCGGGTGCCATCGCTAGCCCGCATCACCACTAACGCGTCAGAATTTCGTCATCAAGTCATCACATCAAGTCAACATCATAATAAACAAATCAACCTAAAAGCACACTCCCACTCCAACCGGAGTCCAAGGGGTCTACCGATGCCTCCAGATCCAAGGTCAAAACCCCGCACACTCAATAAACTAAGTCAATAGCACCCGCCTACATGAATAGTAACACATCATATCACTTCCACAATCACATCATAATCAAATATATAAGGTCCAATATAAAAAAGGGTCCAGATCACTGGCCAGCAAGTGTCCTCAAAGAATAAGTGTCCTCAAGTATACAGAGCTGGATGTTACACTGGCTATTTCATGAAGGTATCCGGCCATGGTTTGCAATTTATAAGAGAAGGGCTTGATCCCTTCAGGTTTTTGGAGGTGCTTATAGTTTGAAACCATCAAGGTTATTATTGTTATCCAAATGCAGGTTTTACCTACTCATATGGTAGGGCACATTTCCACTGCCGACCTCCAAATGCCACGATCATGCCCACGTGGCTCCCAAACAAATTTATGGCAAGTATGCCCTCATGATCTTGACGATTGTGCATTGGGATTATGTTTTGTTTCTTGAATTTTGTATTGTATGACAGGTTGGAGCTTGCCTTGTGGCCCAAATTTGTTAAACAATCTCATATCTCAACTATGGATTGCTTTTCAATATTTAATCTTTATCTCGTGGAGGCTTGTGATTTTCAATGGTATCAATTTTCCAGTCTATTCCATGAGATTTTAAGAGTTTAGTTTCCTTAATGTTTTCGTCTTTCTTATCACGATTTCTACAGGTTATGACAGGTTTAGTTATCATTTTCTCGTGATTTAGAATGGAAGTGACCTAACGATCAAGGTTGAGTGAGACACAAGGTTCAAATTTAGGCTATTGTAGAGGGTTTGGGCGATGACGTCTCATAAGAATTATGGCCAAGGATTCCATGACCAATCATGTTGGCTTTGTCGTCAACCCAAAACTCATTTCTTAAATTTTATATCAAGATAGTTTTGGTTGAGTAATATTATATATATATATATATATATATATATATATATATATATATATTAAAATAACATTTTGGATATATTTTGACCTTGGATATTTCATTCCAGAAGAAAGTGGAGGATTTTAAATATTATCTTATTTTTATTTCCTTTTGAAAAGGAAAGAGTACGAGGAATTTTTATTATATATAGTTATTATATATAGCATATATATATATATATATATATATGCATATATATATATATATAGACAAAATACTTATATAAATAAGATTTAGATTGAAAATGGGTACTATATTATGGAGGATTTAGTTAAAAATAAATAAATCATTTTCTTTGATATGATTTAGATTCGATTATACATAAAAAAAAAAAATGGGTTCCTTATTCCTTTTCTTTCACATAATAATGAGTTTATGTAATCTAAGTTTTGTAGGTGATGATTCTTATAGCTCTCATAGGTGTGCAGGTGGCTAAAAAAAAAGCACAGGTGGTTGCTACACTATCTCTTCTCTCTCTGGGTTCTTCTAGGTAGTTTGCACATTCCTTCAAGGTTCTTCTGGGTGGCCTGCTTAGGTTTTCTTGGTTGTTTTGGTTATATCCAAGGGTTACATGGGTCATTGATGGGTTACTTATGGCTACTTAAGGCTTCAATAAGGACTATTTATTGGTTGTTTAAAATTTTGGTTATGCAGGTCTAACTTTTTGTCTCAAAAGTGGGTAGGTGGGTAGGCCCTGATCCTAGTTTTTAAACTTGGCTCTGATACCATATTTAAGTCCTGTCCAAACAGAGCCTTAAAAAAATAAATTTAAAACATAGAAATGTTATCCTAAATTCTTTGCCATTGATTATTCAGCATATAACCATTCATTATTCAACATATAACCATTCATTATTCAACATATAACCATGTTCACAAGAATTAAAATTTACGAGCAGCATGATAATAAACCACATATTCAGCATAGTTGTTATGAATAATATATAAATAATGAACATGAAAAACATAACAATAATGCACACAACATAATAATGAAAATACCTCAAACTGATGATGTTCTCCAAATTTGTCCCTAAGCTAAAGCTCTTCCCAAAACTGACTAACCTCCCAGCCAGCTAGGAACAACCTATCCATCTCCCTAGCTCCAGGATTCCTTATAGTATCCTATCCCTCGAGCCCAAAATTCCTAGCAACAGGTGCCCCCTATGAAATTCCTCAAGCAAGCTCCTCAAACAAGCTGCCAATAAATCCAGAAAATACATATCCAATCTAAAACTCCCTCTGTTCACCTTCTCCTTTTCTCATATGAAAATCTTACCCAAAAACCAAAGAATACCCCTTCCAGAGTGTTCCCCTTTTCCTTATCCTCCCTTCCCTCATTATTCACCGCTTTATCCCCCCATTAAGTCTCAACCACCTTATCCCCCTTTCCATTAATGGGTCCATCTACCCATACACTAAATCTCCAAAATGAAAATTAATAATTTATTAAACTAAAATTCCTTAAACAAATATTTAATTATGATAATTAATTAATTAATTAATTAAACTAATATGCATTCAACAAATATTTAATTATGACAATTAATTAATTT
>SNQJ01S0189836.1:0-18173 GCA_010110895.2 Picea sitchensis
TAATAAATATGCCAACACATGGAAACCCAAACCAGGAAAACCAACATTCCTTGAGCGTTCTTCTCCTTATTTTCTTATTCATTCAAAATAAAAGGTTAGATGTCTAACCTTGGTCCACATGTAAGACACAATTGACATCATCTCCTCTTGTTTACGCAAGAAAAACCTTGTAGCCAATTCCACTTACATCTGCATGACCAAAAACCTATAAATTAAAGACTCTTGGTTATTAGCCATTAATCATCTAAATATTCAAGATTCATTAATTAGCCTTTACAACCTTACAACATGCCTCTTTATAGGATTTAAGGTAGGAAAAACCCTAAATAAAATGGCACCAAAAAATGGTTACAGATCATTGGCTATAAATCCATCGAATCCCAATATTATATTAAAATTGACTACCAAGTTGTATTACCCATCGACCACTATTCATCCTTCATTCGGTCTTCAGTGGGTTGTCACATGCCCGCCTGTCGACCTCTTATTGGTTGACCTCTTCGACTTGATGTCGATGTCTTTACCATTCTGAACCACCTCGACTTTCAAATTCAATTTTACCCACTCGACTAACCTCGACCTTCGAATTGTTGTCGATCCACCTCAACTTTGTCTTTACCCAGTCAAACCACATCGACCTTTGACTTTAACTGTTAGTCGATCCACCTCGACTTTCACTACAAAGAATATAACAACCCAACAAACTTTATAATATTCAAGCACAAACTTTGGTGTTAAAAGAGGGTTGTTAGAAAGTGTTTTCAAAGAATTATTATAATATCCAAGTGGATGCAGCAAACATTTTCTACAACATCAAATTTCAACCACAAAAATTAGCATGTGAACTGACAAAAGGTTAGCCAATAAGCAGTAAAACGATAAGAGTGCCTTCCAACAAAATTTCCATGGTTGAAAAACAAGTTAAAGTAAGAGATAAAGTATGTTTTGTTGCAGCCATAATGGTTTTATATTTTTATTAATGATAACAAGAGACTTACTAGGATAAAAAAGACACATTGGTGGCCCAATTAATCCTAGGGCACCAAGAAAAGATTCTAACTTAGACAATTTAAATATCTCTCAAAATCATGTATCCCAATGCAAGAAATTTTATTTCTCCAATCCAAAATTATATGAGGGCCTTGTAAAATGGGTTATGGAGTCTTATTGAATTAGGTTAGGTCTACTAATTCTCTAGGGGTGTAATCCCTTTTACTCCCTAGAACAAGTAACCTTAACAAGGTAAATCTAGGAGGGTGTAATCCCTTTTACTCCTCCTAGCAACCTTTGCAATAACTTCTTCAAAAATCAACAATGATAAAACTTGGTGGAAGGTATATGCCCTTATATTCCTCCAAGGATATAGCCAATAACAACCATGGAATAAGAAATAAGAACTAACAAAATGAATATTTTTCTTACCATTTCCAAGAGCATGCAAGACAAAACCCTAGTTACCAAGAAATTTCATCAACATAGCAAGATAAAAAGCATCAAAGAGCTAGAGCACCACTTCACTCCACAAGAAAAATAATAAACCATAGCATAAGAGAGAGAGAGAATAATATTTTCCAAGAGGGGCAAAAATTTCATCCAAGTATCTCTTCTCCAAGTGAGACAATTATGATAAAATGAAAAGATTCAAGTCTTTATTTATACTAGGCTTTCAAAAATAATTTTTCCACATAAAATTAAGGTAAACCAAAAAATAAGGGGGGTCATCCCCCTTTATTTTTCCCCTTTACAAAGTAAATTGAGTTTTACTTTAAAAAATGCATAAAAGAAACCCTAAGTGTGATTCCAACCCTTTTAGGGTGACGTCTTGGTACTTTATCAGGTCGTTGAGCAAGATAGAGGAAGTCGTTGAGCCTCCTAAGGCCTCCCTCTCATGTGTTAGGCCTCTCTTCATGGTGCAAGGTATCATCCTCATAAAAACATGCCAAGTTTCCATCAAACATCACATGACCACCAAAACCATATCCCTAGGATGACATTAAGCCCTCTAAGATGATGTCTTAGCCTCCAAAGGAAAGTCAATGGGATTTTAAGGGCCAGGTGATGTCCTCCAAGGTGTATTATTTTTCTTCCAAAGGAAACATTCATATTTTTTCTTTCCCCAAGGTCTAGGATATTGAATCCAACCGGTGGGCATCATGCCCGAATGAAGGCCCAAGTTTGCCTTGTTCCTCCAAAATTTCCATAAACAAGGCCCTGCAAAAACAGACAAGTGCACCCTCCAAGGATCTCAATTCAAAGCATCTTGGCAAGTAAAATCACGTTTAATACAAGAGTCATATAAACATGTGCATCAAAAACTACCTTATAAAATTAAACAAGTGCTCCAAGACCCTATGCAATTTTCCAAGTTTAGGTATGGGAGGGTTGACAAGGTGACCTATTGGGTGGATCATTACTTGAGTCAAGGAGTGTTTCCTAGGTGGAGCCTTTCTAAGTCATGTGGAGAGGATGAAGTGTATGAGGGGTAATAATTTTGGGCATGGGGTTCATGGAATACGAGGGTTTGTATTGCCTCATTTATGGGTGCCTTTGTAGAGGGTCTTTTGCACCTTCATTTTCAATGCATCACTTTTCCAAGCCCATTCATTTTTCATTAATTAATTAAGGTCTAGAAAACATGGGTACTCCTAATGGGTAACTTAAAACTTGGGGGAAATTACCACAATTTAAATTGATGGGAGAGGTACACATAGTTCCATAGGGGCAAAGAAAATATTTTAACGCAATTGTGTATATCCCTCAAAAAGTGGGACATTTGTATATATGTGTATTTTCTTTTGCATGTCTTTGATCTTTTTAGGAGAAACATTTCATTTTTCTCAAGACCTCTTTGGGATACCATATGGAAGGTTATAGTTTTGGATTTTGGATTTTTCTAGCTACATTCCCTCTAGGCCTTTAGCCCCTTCTTCCCATGAAATGAGGTATAATCCCTTCTTGTGTCAGTACACCCAAAAATCCCAAAATACAAGGAGATGAAAGGATGAAATGTCGAAAGTGATAAGTATGATCGGGAATCATCAAGGGGACCTCTCAGTAGAAAACCTATCCCCAAGGGTGACCACTTACTAGGGTGCAATGTAAACTACCAAGGTGAAACAAGGAAAAGAGCATGATTTCCAAGAAAATGTTCTATAATCAAAAGAAACTTTAAATGCAACATATTCAAATTCCTCGAGTATTAAAGTGATACTTACCACAATACTTGACTTGTACCTCATGGATCAAGACCCATAGTCTTTCAGAAGAAAGATGATGTGGTGAATTCCATCGTGAGAAATATATGATGTGTGGTGGTGAAGTGGGTCTTTGCATGTGCATGTGGACATTGGCAGTCATTTGTCTCTCGGTACTCCATATATGCAACCTCAGGGCCTCAATACATCATCTCATTATTTATCCCTAGAAATTGGGGATAAAAATTTTTCCTACTCGGGGACATGTACTCATAGTAGACCGCATGAGAACCTCAACATTTCATGGTCATACATGATCCTACAATGAAACACAAAACAATGAAATCTAGGGTTTCTCATTCACCCTTTTCTCATATAATCAAAATTTCAAATTTCAAAAATGATAAATAATCTAGAAAAGAAAATTTTGTACTTTTCATATAATATGATGAAAGAGAAAAATCTAAATCAATAATGAAAATGAGGAATGAAATGCAACTAAAATATCACGAGAAATCAAGATGAAAATGCAAGAAAGTGAGATGACCTGCCTACTTATTTTTTATGTTTATGTAGCAGCGAGAGGTATTCCCTCCTAGACAACTTTTCTTAGAGAAGAAGAAGATTCCAAGAAGTCAAAGGAAGGCCATTGAACAGTTGAAGAACAAATCAAAAGAGAAGGTGTCCCACGGGAAAATAATGAAGTGTAAATAAAATTTCCAGGAAGATAATTCGGCCCACGGGAAAATAAGAAAGTGGAAATAGAATTTCTAGGAAGAGAAGTCGGCCCACAAAAAAATAATAAAGTTGAAATAGAATTTCTAGGAAGGGAAGTCATCCCCAGCTAAGTGACTAAAATAGTATAAATAAAGTTGTTGCCTTTCTCATTTGAAGACACTCACTCATCCCATCAGAAGGAAAAAGGAGGTGCAAATCTAGGGAAAGAAGAAGACACAACTACTATAGAAACTAGGGTTTCTTGGTGATTTCTCTTGTGCGCTATATGTAGTGGAGTTGCGCTAGTATTGTGTGGTGCCTCATCTACCCTCGCTAGGTTTTGAAAAGGATAAGAGATAAGTTATTGTATCAGGGTTTCTGCATTATCAATTTTTCTCTTATGAATAGAGCTTGTTCATGGTTGTATTGTACTATCAAAAATATTCTCTCTAAGAAAAGTTTTCTAGGTTTTTCCCCAAGTTGGGGCTTTTCCTAGGATAAATATTTGTTTCTTCTTGTGCTTGTCTATCTACTTATAGATCCTACTTATATTTTCATTATATGGTTATTGAATGTTAAATGAAGATAAAAATACTCTAGTAAATCTATTTCTATTGAAAATGTAAGCAAATCTAACATGGCATTAGAGCAGGTTACCTTCACAATAGTCTAATCACTAGAAGGAAGATCGTGAGAAAAAATGGAAGGCCACATTGTTGAAATTTGATGCTGAACATGTTTTTTGTCAAGATCATTGAGAAATTTGTTGGAGGATGTTGAGATTAATTTTTCCATAGATCATCTCGACCTATCCTATTGCAACTCATGGTAGTCTCATATTACAACTTGGTGAAAGTTGAAATTTCTCACTACAATTTCTAGCTATAGTTGTAGTTGTAGTTACAGTTTTGAGTTGTCGTTGCCAGTTACAGTTGGGATTATAGTTTCAATTTCCAGTCTCCACTTGCAATTGTAGTTTCCAGTTTCTAGACACACAAACCTTGAGATTAGAAGACAAGCTGGATGGTGCTACAAATTTCAGAGGTATGCACTTGTATATAAGTTATATCATGAGGGTGTTTGCAGGATATGTACACTTGGAAAAAGGACATTTGTCCAAGCAGTGACAAAGGGTCCTAGATATACTAAACTCAAAGGAAGATCAAGAGTTGGAGGAAGCAATGGTGATGTCTCCTACAATATATCACATCTCGAAATCAAATGGAGCAACAACAACAAGATTCCAGGTTTGCATATCATGTTTGATATTTTATTTCTACATCTTAAGTAAATGTTATAAATGCGACAATAATCTATAGAGTTCTATTACTACTGAGTACTTTTTCTATCAAATGTTGAGTAACACTTGAGTATTATTGGTATGATGATCATTGTGTAAATTCTCTTTGTCTAGTACTAATGATGCACTTGTTTGCAAGATGAAATTAATCTCCTCTAGGAGGTGTTCTTGTTTTATCTTTGTCCCAAGCATGTTACCTTGTAAATTCTATGGAGGTTACCATGGAGTTGTTCTTGTTTTGTTATTGTTTTGGGAAGGTTACCATGGAAAAATAATTGGTCACAAGTGATAGCTCTGAGAGGGAGCTATAGTGATAGTTGCAGGAGGCAACATATTAGATGATATTTACTTGGAGACATGGAGTAGAATATTAAGAAAAGAAGGTGTATACATGACAATATGCATCCATGAACCAAAGGAGAAAAGGACTGTTGGAGGCAGGCCAAAGGCCAAAGTGGAAAATAATGGCATTTTTGGGAAAGAAATCATGCACGAGAAAAGTGACAGCTGGAAGGAAGAACAACACGTCGCATGCAAGGGAAAGGAACAACTGGAAGGAAGAACAACATGTCGCATGCAAGGGAAAGCAACAGCTGAAAGGAAGAACAACACACACACATGGGAGGAAGACCTAACAATGATAAGGTTAGTGTTTTGGTAAGGTATTGTAAATGGATGAAGGTCCCGAAATGTATAAATATAGATACTTAGGTATCATAAGAGGTTCGGTTGGCTACAAATTACTATTATGTTATTGTAGTTATGCATGAGGTGATGTGATATCTAATGTTTTGTTGAAAGACATATTTTGTATAATTTGATGAGCTAGAGGGGATGAGGGAGGGTAGATATTGAGGATTAGATCATAGGATGTGGATCCTAGTGTGATCTTGTCCACCTCATATAGATCTCACCCGACTGAGAAGAGTTGTAAGCATGCAACGCTATACATGCGAACATAATATAATAAAAGAGATGAGAGCCAAATCTTTGTGGATGTATCCCCATGAGGGGGTGAACTAGGGTAACATAGGTGTTGTGTGATGAATGTTTTCATATCTCTATTGTCTGAAGAAGTTATTATTATGTTTAATGAATGAGTGATTATATTTCCTATTTAAGTGCTTTTGCGATATTGAAGGATTAAGCCTATGGATTTTCTGCATAAATCGTGAATAATAGTACGTTGCATTTATAAGTCATAATAATGGTTCAATATTTATCTCTCTATCTCACACTCAATC
The DNA here is from genome assembly GCA_010110895.2 of Picea sitchensis. Lineage (NCBI taxonomy): Eukaryota > Viridiplantae > Streptophyta > Pinopsida > Pinales > Pinaceae > Picea > Picea sitchensis. The sequence continues at coordinate 6,456 of SNQJ01S0189836.1, forward strand.
CTAGGATGTAAACACCTGATTCTTACATCCGCCCATTAAAGCTATCTCGGGTGAGACTGCGTAGTGCATTCTGTGTGCTACATTGCCTTCTAGTTTACCAGGAGGGACGATAGTTTTAGAGGCTTTGTTGGAAACCCAAATAGACATGAACCCTGGGTAAATAAAATCAGACAAAATATAAGAATAAGTAGTTAAACTAACAAATGGTTCTGTTGCCATTGGTAGGAATAGGAAAGGATTGAGTAGAGGAGATAAGTCGAAGATCTGTCAGAGGCAGATCAAGAAAAGGTTAGGGAAGGGACCAATGAGTTATTAGAAAGGAATGTTGAGGCCGTGGAATCCCACAAAAGCAGAGATAAAAACTTGGATGAGAACTAATGAGGTAGATTTTGCACATAAAGACAATAGAAACCCTAGACTAACACCTCATAAATATCTTGAGAAATACATGTTTACTGATTTACACGAGGTCTTTTTCTATGATTTTCCACATCTATTATAGGAGTGGATACTAATGTTGAAGGATAGCCACACAACAAACCAGATTCGATAGCTAGAGTGGACCCCAGTACATATTGAGAAACTTCAGCAGGTGAACAACAAATTCACCCGCACAGTAGACTTTTGGCTTGACAGTATTGTGGCAGGTTTTATAATAGAGTTTGCAGTTGACACAGAGAAGTCGTATAGCGCAGTGGAGAAAGAATTTCTACATGGACCCGAGGAAGGTACATTTGATCCTTGTATAATTCTATTAAGATACTAATTTATAATAAAGGTGTAATGTCAATGGAATCAGATAGCTAAATTTCCCTGCGCGCATGGGGGAAGGGGGGACGCACTGACATATAGAGGAGAAATGGAAGGAGGAAAGGATGAGGAAAAGCAAGAAGAACCCTTGGACCTGATCATGATGGAAAACAACCAGATTAAGGAGATCATGGCGATAGCCGAAAAGACACATAACAAAGTACCCTACCAATACAAGGTGAATACCAAGAAGACAACCGTAGTTGTGAGGGAAGGCTTGGTGAGTGATGAGGAAGAGATAGGGGATCTATGGGCTATGGAGAAGATTGAGGAATTCCTACATGCAAACTATGATAGGAAGACAAGAGGTCCAAGAACAAGGAGAGAAGGTAGAAATCCTATCCATATTAATGTTAGTGTGGAACCCATAAACTCATGTGCGACTAATACACCAAAGAGAACACCACCATTTCGACAATCAAAGTTCAAAAGCAGTCAGACAACATGAAGTACATATACGCAAGGAACAACAAATGGAGGAGCCATTTCAGGTAGCACTAGTCAGGTATCTACACCACGCAGAGGTAGTAGTTCAACATTCAGAATGGCAGGACACGATCCCACTATCCAGTTACCAGAGTTTTGAGGATAAGCAACAAAATACCTTGAGAAACATTTGTTGTTTTGTGAAAAGCTCTAGGAAGAAAAACAGATCACTAACGAAGATACCAAACTTGCACAATTAGCGATTACGCCAAGAGAATGCGCGCTAGAATGGTACATGAGTTTGGATGCAAACAATGCCCCTGGGACAATAAGGATGCTGGAAGACATTAATAAGTTACTGATAAATGAGTTCCAGAAGCTGATCTTAGAAGATCAATACATGAATGAGATGATGTAAATAAGACAGAAACGAGGAGAGTCTGTATGGGAGATTGATCAGATATTCAAGCGACTAAAGGGAAAGTTAAAATATCTCATGACCGAGATGTAGCATAGACACTTGTTTGTCAATTCACTACTCCCACACTTAAAATGTCCATTGTGACAACAGAAGTTCCAAATGCATGTAGAGGCTCTACAGGAAGCCTTGAAACTGGAAGAAAACCAGTACCAACAAACAGACTCAGTGATTGACGAGCTGAAGGAGGACTTTAATAATTTAACATTTCAACTAAACCAGAATAAGACCAAAGAAAAATGAGAAGCTATTTGGTGTACAACATGCAGGATGGAAAGACACCACAAGAATGAATGACCAACATTCGCATAGTATTTGGTAGCAGGAATTCCAAAATCATTACCCACAGGAGGACCATGGTGTGAAGTTTGTAAGAAACTGGGTCACAACCCCTATCACTTCCCGATGATGAAGAAATACCAGACAGTCCCAAAGAATTCATACTCCACCTTTTTCAAGGTAGTGGGCCATGATGACAAAGACTGCATAACTATGGAGTTGATGCGAGAAAGGACATCAGACACATGTAGAGTGCAAAAAGAAATGATGTCAGGGAAAGTTGCACCATAGTTAAATATAGTTCCTTCTCCATACAACAATGTGTAGCAGCAGTATAATACTACGTAGAAACCATACAATAATGCACAGCCACAATACAACACAACACAACCTCAATACAATCCTATGCAGTATAATCAGGCCCCACAGTATAACACACCGAGAGGAGATAGGGAAGGATATAGAGGTGGAGGACGAGAAAGAGGAGGTGGAGGATGAGGAAGAGGACCAGTGGTGTGTCACAATTGTCAACAACTAAGACATTATGCAAGGGAATATCCACTTCCACTAGCAACTTGTATGTATTGTCGCGCATCGGACCACGGTATAGAAGAATGTCCAACACTACTAGTAAAGATCCAGGAAATGAGGAACCATAACAACCAGAATGTTGAATGGATTTTTGTCAAAGCAAGGGAGGAAGGACAGAACATTAATATAGTTACTCATGGAGGAGCTAGAACAGGGGATGACACTGTTTGACAAGCACCCGCACAAAATCAATGGGCGAAAAAGAACGTGGAACCAAGGAAATAGTTTGACGTGGAGAAGGAAAAGGAGACATTTAAGAAAGCTTGAATTTTTTTCAGAAGGAAGATATTGTGATGACTTCAACTGCACAACAAGGCAAGGAAGCACGCGAATATGAAATGCCTTCGTTATTGGATCATACCAGCGAACTACATTCCATAGGACAAGTAAGTACAATCAAAGGATTTTTGCAATCATGTGTAAAGGTATTAAGTGATCCATCATCTATGATAATATTTCAAAACATACTAGAAAAATGTAATCTCGAGACGCGAGGAAAACTAGAACCAAAAACAGTCAATCACCTACACACAAAAAGAAGAGCAAGTAGGGAATTTCGACTGAATGACAACATTAGAGATTTCAATATGGGAGACAATATACTAGATCTAGGATATGAAGTTAATGTACTACCAAATAAGACATGGAAATGCATGGGAGATCCCACATTAATATATTCACCTGTTCAATTGAAACTGGAAAACCAACACAGAGTCCTCCCGATAGGTAGATTGAAAGGAGTGGCAGTAGACCTAGATGGAGTGCTCACTAAAGAAGATTTTGAATTCATTGAAATAGTGGATGGCATGACACCTTTCCTAACATTTCTTGGTCTTGATTGGGCGTTTGACAACCAGGCCATAATCAAATTGAAGACCGGGAAAATGAACTTTGAGTCAGGAGAATACAGGGTCATCGCGCCATTAGATCCATCAGAAGGAGAGAAGTTTGTAGAACCTACTTGTTTGGACTTAGAATAAATCAGCCAATTGTACAGAAAAAATGCATGCAATGAGGATTATCTGAACCCGACTGCAAATGGGATACTCAGTTGGTGGAGAATTACATCATGTGCAACAGACTCAGATATCGGCTTAGAGAACTAGAAACAAAGGATACACTAAGTATCCACAAGGATATGTGCAATAATAGACCGCGTCTTAATATGGGTAGGCACAAAAATCAGAGAACCACCCAGTTTCCACTGATTAAATGATTTGTAAAAATTCTTAGCACAATATGAAGATGAAGCCTTATATAACTAGAGACTGTTGGCACTTGATCTAGAACTCAAGGTCACACCTGCAAGATGGTGGGGCACACACAAAGAGACAATCACGGACTGGTACCAATGCAAGCAGTTACTACGCATAAGGTTCGACGTAGAATAAAAAACAAAAAACAACAGAAGTATGATGGAAAAGAGCACCAGCGAAGCACTTGGAGGACTGTATAACGCTATGGAAAATGACACCTCCGGAGGAATGGCCTCATCATTTTATACATAATATAGAGGGCATACCAACAAATTGGTATACAGACTAGGAATTGCGCAAAGGAACTACGACCTGTATGACATTGAAACAAAATTTTACAGTCACCTTCTCATTCGAGCATGACAAACCCAACATAGATGTCGCTCTTAAAAAGATAAGAGGAGTGATATTCATCCAACCACCAGAATTTTCCAGAAATAAAACTCATCACGGAAGAACAACAATGGAACAAATAGACAGTGTTGGCCCTTGACCAAGTTTTGGGAGATCGTTGGTCAAGTTTGAACTTTTTTGGGACTTTGACGGCCTGTCGAAGACAGAGTGAAATATGAAGCAGAGATCATGGGATCTCGACCCCTTTTTGCGTCCTTTTTGGGATTTGGGATTATGTAACGGGTATGGGATGTCGACCCATGGGTTTACCCATGTTTAGGCATATTTTGTAAAGTATAAATAAGTAGCTAGGTGACATAAGTAAAGCGGTCGATAAGCTAAGTGCTAAGTGCAAGTGTGGTTTGTAAATGCTTTGTACATATTGTGAGAGACTTGTAGAGCTAGGTGCAAGTGGTTGTAACAAGACTGTGATAGGATTTGTGTTGTCATGCAAGGAAGAAGGATATAGCGAGCTGCATAGATATTTTGTCTTATGCAGAGTAGGGTTTTGAGGCTCTGTGCATGTAACCTATTGAAGAAGCTAATAAATAAGAAGAGTTGGTGGATGTAGCCCCAGGGTGGGGGTGAACCACATAAATACCGTGTCATTATTCTCTGTGCAATGTTCTAATGTATTTATGTGTTATTTTTTAAGTGCTTGATATAGATAGATAGATAGATCTATTTATGCTTTGTACTTATGATGAATCTATATGCTGGATCTGACATAGGTGAACATGCTCAGTGCTTGAATCTTCTAGATCTGATCCATTTATTTATGCTAAGTGCTTAGATATGTTAGATATGAGTGAATGTTGTGATGATCTGTTTTATCTACGGAGTAGATATTGGTTAAAAGTAATGACGAACTAATGGTGCTAAGTGCCCTATCAAGTATTATAATCATAGATCTATGTCCCAAATAAGGTTACAGACACCTATGTCCTGCAACCACCCCTGTCTCTACCTCGAGTGAGCCTTCATCTGCCTCACAAGTGTTTTTGAAAGGGTCAATAGTTAGGGTTTTGTTGGTGCATTGTTGTAGCATTGAACCCTGGGTCTGCCCCTGTGCCAAAAAGTGGTTCTGTTGCCAGGACCTGAAGCTATGATTGCTGGGAACTGAGGAAGAAGAAGCCTTGTGCAAAGATCCGATCTGAAATTGTGAAATCTCTGTGCGTAGATCTGTTGCTCTAGTGCACAGTACTCTACTTAGTTTGACAAGCTCTGTGCTAAGGAAAAGAAGTTTGATCTGAAGAAAAGAGGTAAGATGTGGAAGCTTTGTGCTCTGATAAAATTAAAAGTGATACTTTTTGAATAAAAGAGGTAAGATCTGAAATCTCTGTTCTCTGATAAAGGTAAGAATAGTGAAATGTTATAGATTTGAAGGCTTTGTGCTTTGTAGAAGTAATATTAGTGGAAATTTTTGTTTCAAAAGTATGGATCTAGGTATGTTTGATAGATTCTATCCTAGCTTGAAAACTAGGGTATTAGTAGATGAAAGAAGATTTGATATGAGTAAATCTGATAAGAATAGTGAAAAATATGTTATACCTATGCAGAATGTTTGGACTAATAAGTGTATGCAGGATCCTAGAAAGACATGTTTGCAGGTTAGCTACCATGATCCTAGCATGCAATATAAGAAAGGCTAGGGATAATTTAAAAGAAAGAGAGGATTAACCCTCTGCTACAATTGTAGAAGACCGAGACATCTCGCTAAGGAATTCCCTGGGAGAAGACCTAGTTGTCTTTGTTGCAAAGATATGGATCATGAAGTATTGGATTGTCATAGAATGATTGCTAAGCTTGAAGAAATGAACATGAGACAGTAAAAACGTAGGGAAGATCCAAAAACTAATATTATGATAGAATCCCAGGAAGAATCAGAGAAAGTATTGCTACAGATGAAAGAAACCCTAAATGACCACCGACATGTCACATTATCAGATATCTTCAAAGAAAAAGAATGCCTTGAAGAAAGAATAGGAGACTTCGACATTGATTGTGTTCTATATGAGGAAACATAGGTGAATATCATGACAAAGAGAACTTCAGAATATATAGGGAGGCCTACTATGATTCCTTCATTAGGAGGAATAGGACTATTCAAAGGAAAGATGATAAACCTATGTGGAAATCTCACCTGGATACCTATGAATGCCAATGGAATTTCGACAGAGGAAGATTTTGAGATTATTAAATTTAATGAGAACAATGCCCCATTTACCATGCTACTAGGAAAACCTTGGATTCAAAGAGATTAGGCCAGAAGGCAAGAAGAAGAAGAAGTTTTAGAACAACAGAAGCAAGAGTTAAAAGAATTTATGACTAGAAGGATCACACACTTGATTGAAGAACAAAAGAAAATATTGAAGCTATTTAACACAATAAAACCTGGATGTTGAAGTTGCAAGAACAATAGAAGACCCACTGAATATTGAAATACCTATTCTAGATAAATAAGAAGGATTACCCTTGAATCTTAGGAAAGAATCTCAACAACGCGAAGTAACTATGCCAAAAGAAGATAAGAATTAGAATGGAAAAAAGCATACCGAGACGAAGCTCACTGGGAAGAAGGCTAGAAATCTAAGTAAGAAGAGAGCTAAGATCGACAAGTTGCAGAAGGTTCCAGAGGGAACCTCGTAGAAGGAAAATTTGCAAAATTGGAGCTTCGTCGGGATACCAGAACAGTGACACATGAAACTTCGCCATAGCAAATAAATATAGTTGTTGGGGACATTATAACTATTAGACCAACGCTCTGAATGGATAGAAAGACATTTATGGACAAACATCTCACCATTAGACCGTTGGGACTGTGCCATAATGGACATAACAGATTTAATGAAGGCTTCATACCCTTTGCAAGCGACCCGTTGCCAAGTTACCTATTTATCCCATCACTCCATGCATCGAGAACACTTTTTCCAACTAAAAATTTGAGCCCACAGACTTATTTGATTTTATACATTGATCATCGCGCTCTTTCTCTCTATCTCATTACTGTGTCTAAGTCACTCCCCGAACCTAAGATTTTTAACCCTAGGCGTGTATGTCGAACGATTTGAGCATTACAGAGCAAGATGTTGAAGAATTTTTGATCGACCTCATGACTGAAAGAGTCATGTCAATGTCTATAGGTGTATAAGCATCATCGACGAGAGGACTTCTAGCCTCTCCATCCACTACTCGCGGAGCCGGACTATCCCAACCATTAGATGAAAAGAGAAACAAGCACAGGGATGATCTAGAAAATGCTAAATTGATCCCAACCATATTACCTGCCTATATACCACCTCTAAGCGGTGCAATAAATTGAGACAACATGCCCAGAGATTTCAAATAGACCTTGGTTATGGCGTACCTCCTGAAGGGGATATGTGAAGTTTGAGCAAACCAAGATAAGATTGTAGTGTTGAAGTTTATGGAGTTCAACCTCAGAGATCACAAATCCTATAACATGCTCACCCCAAATAAGTACCTGACCAAAACTAAGGGGAAGAATTCAAAGATAATCCCCCAGTCGTGGACTATGAACCTCGTACAGTCCACCCTATTGAATGTCATGAAGATTCCCCACTTTTGTAGACACTAGGAAGTCAATGCCTGTGTCAAGATGTTTCTTTCTTATTACCATGGTGGCTATTTGTGGCTAAACCGTTGTATAACAGTTGATCCGACGTTGATCAATCAGATCACGAGGTTGAGTATGCAAGGACCTGATCCACAAGGGTTTTACCCTGGAAAAGCCATGGATCATGCTCTAGCATAGAAGATCAAGGACACATATGGAAATGTTGATAAGGGAACGTGAGGCTACAAGTTAGCTTCTATCTAGAGTGGCATAGTGTGCCTTTCTTGTTAGCTAATTGCAGGGAAGTTAGAATGAAAGAACCGACCTACCCAAGTCATTGGTTTTGTAGTCGACCTCGCAGGAAAGTGTGCGGAAGGCCTTCAGATGACCTGGGTGAAGTACCTGGTAAACCAATTGGAACTCGACTGTAGAGAAGCATAAGATCAAGGATATGAATTTCATTTCAGCCAGCTCTTGATCCTTATATATTTTATTGCCTGGGAGCTACCGGAAGGTGCGACCTTCCCGAACATCGAGCCTTTTGAATCACTAGCCGCAAAGTTCAGTAAACTGTGGTATTCAATCGATTTGAATAAACAGTGGTAGTCAAATGTTGTTTTCCATACCTACTACAATCAGCTGAAGATATCCATCCAGTATGAGCCTCGCATGACTCTGAACACTCTACACCGGTTCAGGCCTTTGATGAAGTTCAATGCATATCGACATTTTATTTACGTCACAGCGTGCACCGATGAACATAAGAAACAACTTCAATCCTACTATAACCTGATAGAGTAGGACTTGGAGGAGATCACTATGGGTTGGTCGGTGGACCTCCTTATTCCAACAAATCTTGCGAAGATATCCGACATCGATAGCCCAGAAACAACGCAGGATACACCCGGACCTAGTAGGACAAAGAAGACTGAAGAGGTCTAAGGATTATAAAGTGCATCCATGAAGAATTCTTTCATCTCACCAAAGCAAGGAGGTGATGGCGAAGAGTTAGATGACAAAGAAGTCGAACAGAAGCAAGGAGATGAGATTGATCCCATGAAGAATAGGAAAGGTTCACCTCTGAAACCTTCCTCCCGGAAGAAATTGAAGACCACCATGTCCAAGATGTAGATTGGGCCTATAGTTAGGGTTTTGTTGGTGCAATTTTGTAGCATTAAACCCTGGGTTTGCCCCTGTGTCAACACACAGTCAAGGAACTGTTTTCATGTTACCATGTGCAATAGGAAGCACTGGATGAAGATGACTCGTGAAATATTCAAATTGAAGAAGCAGAAAGAGAAAGAGATTTGGAAGGCCCACCCATAGAATTAGAAGTCATCTCCGCACTGATTAAAGTAAAGAAAGTCAACATTGGGACAGTCGAGCATCCCAAAATGGCAAGCATTGGAGATTACTGGGATGAACAAACAGTGGGAAGCATAATAGAGTTATTGTGTGAATACATCGATTTGTTCCCCACAACATTTACAGAAATGAAGGGTATAGCAGGAGAGCTAGGAGATATGAAGATACCACTCAGACCAAAAGCGAGATTGATCAGACAATGACCATATATATTGAACCCCATATATAAGTAGAAATTCAAAGTTGAGATTGGCAGGATGCTCAAATCCGACATCATAGAACCTTTCAAAGAATCCAAATGGATAAGCCTAATGGTAGTACAAGACAATAAACAAGGAGGTATCAAGCTATGCGTCGACTTGTGAAAGTTGAAAGATGCATGCCTACACACCTTTCACGGATGAAGTGTTAGAGAACGTAGGAGGACATGAAGCCTACTCATTCACTGATGGATTCTTAGGCTACCATAAGATCAAGATAGCACAAGAAGATAGATACAAGACCACGTTTGCGATAGAATGGGGATCATATCAATACACAATCATGTCGTTTGGATTGAAGAATGCACCAAAAATATTTTCTAGAGTATTCATTGTTGCTTTTAAGGAATTCATCCACCAGTTTCTCAAAGTATACCTAGATTATTGGAAAGTCTATAGTTTGTTGAAAGACCATGTAGAAGTCTTACGACTAATGTTGGAAAGATGTAGATAGTGTCAGATATCACTAAATATAAAGAAATGCATATTCAGAACACCGTTCGAGATACTATTGGGCCATATAGTATGCAAACAAGGTTTATTAGTAGATCCTGCAAAGATCACAGTAATTGTTAACTTACCACCACCAAAACCAGTCTATCACCTAAGAGAGACATTGGGACACATAGGTTACTATAGGAAATTTATCAAAGGCTATGCACAAATAACTGCACCAATGGAAAAGATGCTAAGAAAGGATACAAAGTTTCAATGGAACGAGGAGTGCCAACATCATCTGGATACCCTAAAGGAAAAGATGGTCATCGCGCCGATATTACCAAATTGAGAGAAGACATTTCACGTACATGTAGATGCATAAACCATAGAACTTGGAGCTATATTGGTGCATGCTAGGATTTGGATTACCCAATAGCATTTGCGAGTTGGAATCTATCAAACTCGTAACAGAACTATAATACGACAGAGAGAGAAGGGCTAGCTATGGTCTGTGCACTTCAAAATTTCAGACATTACTTATTGTGGAAACACTTTAAGATGGTCACAGATCACTCAACCCTAAAATATCTAGTCAACAAGCCGATGTTGGGTGGAAGAATCTATCAATGGTTACTACTATTCCAAGAATTTGATTTTGAGGTAATCATCAAACCAATAAATTTAAATGAAGGAGCTGACCACCTATCAAGGGTCACAAATGGAGAAGAACCTACGAGTTTAGAAGACAAATTTTTAGATGCACAACTATTCTCAGTTCAGATCATTAATGAATACTTCAGAGATATCATTCAGTACTTGAGCATAGGTATTGTGCCGCAAGAGTATAATACTCCACAAAAGAAAAACCTGGTAGTCCGCACTGTCGACTATCAACTGATTGCAGGAAATCTATATAAGATGGGTGCAGATAACATCTTACGAAGACACGTGCTAGAACACAAAATACCATGAGTGTTAGAAAAATCCCATGAGGGGATAGAAAGAGGAAATTATGTCGGTAAAGCTACCACGTAGAAGGTATTGCTTGTAGGACTATGGTGGCCAATGATCCACAAAGACTCGAAGGAGTACTGTAAAACATGTGATGTATGTCAAAGGGTAGGTAAACCCAACACAAGGGACGAGATGCCATTACAACCACAAGTAACACTCCAAGAATTTGATAAATGGGAAATAGATTTTGTGCGACCAATCAACCCACCAACAAAAAGAAAAGGAGCAAGGTACATTATCACCACGATGGAATACCTAACAAGATGGGAGGAAGCCACACCAGTGAAGGATTGCAACGCAGAAACACCATTGCATTTTTTATTCGAACTAGTAATCACTAGATTTCGGTGCCCAAGAGTTTTGATGAGCAACCAAGTCACACACTTAATAAATTGCACCATCAGCACTATGAATTAAGACTTGGAATTCCATATTTTAGTCCCTAAAGTTTCACTTGACTATGAGAGGGCAAGCTAGGGCGTCATCGAGTTATTGCAAAAGTGTTTTGAGGGTTTTTATGGTTTGGTTTTTTAATAAGGTGGTTGAAAACTGGCTCAAGGTAATAAAATAAATGAGAAAATCAGAATAAGAACAGAAAATATCCCATTGACTCGTTAAAAGGTAGTCACATAGATGGATTAAACAAATAAGAAAAATAGAAAATGAAGTTTTCAATTTGTCAACTTCATACAAATTCTTATCTCAAAATATCATTAAGAAATAAGACCATCGACCTGAAATTAAAACTTGAAAATAATCACCACAACAAATTCTTTACTGTATTAATCAATAATCAAGAAAACAAATGCATTACAGTTTGAATAATGAGAT
>SNQJ01S0189837.1:0-18216 GCA_010110895.2 Picea sitchensis
AGTGGATTGAGGTTGGAAGGGTGAGGGAAATTTACCCTCATCTTCACATAGACTAAAAATAGTCTTTTGGAGGTCCAAAAGCTTCCCAATGGGGAGGTGTGATCAGGGGATCAAATTTTGCTCAAAAATTCAAACTGCTCGGAATCGCTTCAAACGGACGAGAGCGTAGGCCTCATCGTTGCAAACCCAACACAACTTGTTTCGTCTCAAACAGACGCCGGGAGCGAGAGATATTGCAATTTGTTCATAAAGTCAAACAAGCAAAAAAAAATGATGTTGACTGTACAGTCCGTACAGGCTGACGTGGCAGGGTCGTATAGTCCATACGCTGACATGGAAAAGATGATGTGGCAGCTTATGATTGGCAGGTGTGGTCAAATGAGAGTTTGACACGTGTCCTTTTTGGTGGCTAATGGTATGTTGACATGTGGCCCAATCCATGGGCGCCACGTGTCACTCGTTGTTTGGGTTAAAAGTTTGTCATTAGCAGGAGTCAACCCCGCGACCTCCGGGTAGGGAAACAGCTTGGCAAGGAGCTGCCAACCAGTGCACCATTGTGTGTTTCTTAACATGTATATGAAACAAATTACATTTGAATTTGATTATGGTTTGGTTTGGGCCACGACCGGGCTGGGGCTTAGCCCCAGCCCTTGGTCGCGCGCCATTTAAAACGTATGACCACCGTTGTAACATATAGTGCATGCACATTTTTTTAATATGGTTTGAAAATGGATAAGCCCATGGCTATATGCTTAACCCCATATGACCTCAACCAAGTGCGCGGTTGGAACGGTTGGCACGTTTGGCCCTATTTTCCATAGCGTGCGGTCATATGACCCTTATGTGCCCAGGTGCTAGGCGGTTAGGGGCTGGCGTGCCCATAACCGTCCTATAGTTTTCACCGTTGGCGCGGTTGCGTCCGATGCTGGGTTTTCACGCTATATATTGTGTGTGTGCCAGGTTCATTCAAGAGGGGTGCAATTTGTAGATGTAGAGACAATAAGCTTGAAGGGGGAGACTTCCAGAAGGCCTAACTTCTTCGTTTTTCGACCGATTGAGGTGCCGAAAGAGCCCAGATAGGGGTTTTGGGACGCTCTAAAGCCATCGCAGCAGTCAGTTTGTCAGTTTCAGCATTGTAAGACATGTTTTTGAGCACTTTTAACCAATTAATAATAATGATCCATTGGAAGCTGGACCAGGAGATGTAGCCCAAGAGAGGGGTGAACTCCTTTATCAATTGTTGTGTTTATGTGCTTATGTTCATTGATTATGTTGTTTTCTATGTGTATTTCTCATGAGTAATCGCTTAATCTATGTGTTGCAAACTGATCCATTTGCTTTAAACACATAACATTTACATTGCAATAATTTCAAGTATTTCAAGTCTTCTTCATTTTTAGATCAGTAGATGGTTATATTAGAAATCCATGGGGCTGAAATCCCAACAGATGGATGTTGTGACCCCAACCAGGGGTAGAGAGACACAAGAGGATGGCACCAGGAAGGAAGAATTTTGTTTCCCCCGAGACACTCTAGTAGGCCTAGACCCAGAGTGGTATTTCCCTTTCACCATGGAATTGGCCCTTAAAGGCCCCTCACGCCATCGTGTTGACCCTTGACATCATCCAATTATGGTTTGGAATTTATGAGGATGGTATGGTGCTAGTTAGAATGTGTGGAAGCATTTGAGGCCTCTGGAGGCCTAGCGTTTTTCATTTGAGACCTAGTGTTCCATTCTCGAGGTCTAACATCACCCTATAAGGGAATGACATCATCCCATAAGGGAATGACATCATCCCTAAAGTCAAATTAGGGTTTTAATTATTGATTTTGTGTAAAAATTGTATTTTTTATGTAAATTGGCCATGTCGGCATTTTATGACCTAAAAAATAATTAAAGGTCAATGATATTGTATAAATAAGAGATAAAAATCTCATATTTTTTCATGGTTGACTCATCACACAAGTGGTGGTCTGAAATTCTCCCTTCTTTAAGGTTTATTGGCTGAAATTTAGTGACGCACACTTCTTGGCGGCAACATTTCTTGGTGTACTTTGGCAATTTTTCATGTAGAGGATCTTCAACTAGGTTTTGTTCTTGATTATTCTTGGTGAAGTAAGTGGAAAATATGCATTTATGTATTGTGAATGAATTCTTATGGTTATTTTTACTTGTTTCATGTCTAATATTATAAAATTGCTTTCTTGAAACCCTAGGAGAAAGACATATGTTACTGTCTTTTTCTCTATAGTCTTCCAGTTGTCAAAATTTCTTGAAAGGCACCTATATTGAAGTAGATACTAGATACCTACCATTGTAGCACTCTAGTAACTCTACTTATATGCCAAATTTCATATGTTATTACAATTTGTTCAAGGAAAGGAGAAATTGCTAGGGCCTAACCTTTGTTACTTTCTAGAAATTGTCTCTTGGAGATGGATTTTTGAGGCCTTGGGATACCAACACCTTTCTTATCCACTCCATCCCTTTGAAATATCATTATCATTGCTATTTATCCTATAGGATTTTTTTCTTCCATTAGTGACTCCATTTACCCTAGAAAGGCACTAATCTACCACTTGCAAGTGTTAATTCATCAAACAAACAGTCACACTTTTATCCTTGAAGCTTTTACTAAAATTTGCTAACCCTAAAGTAGACTAACTTTCAAGCTAACTTGTTTCTATAGAAAAATATTGCTACAGCCATACAAACATACATTGATGGGATACATTTCCCTACATAACTTGCACTTAACTCATTCAAGAGTCAATTGTGATAATAGCTAGTCAATCCGCTAGGTAAATGCTAACTTTGTATGGTGTTTTCTTGCACTTTTAACCATTATAATTTGGTGTTGTTGAAAAAGATTTATACAGCCATCTAACTGCAGAAAATTATCTGCAAAAGTGATATTAAAAGCTAGCTAAACATTGCCAACTTTGCTTGTGACAATTTATTATCAATTTGCCTAGTCAAAGTTACTTTTTATTGTCTTTTTCAAGCAATTTCAAGGCATAATTCTTGTGGTTGTTATAAAATATCAATTGTTTTTATAAATTGTTGCATTGCTACAAATTCACATCAGCTAGCTTACTTTTTGAAGGTTTATTGTCTTATGAAGCACTAACGATCATTTTGGTACTTGGAAAGTGCCCCTTTTTTCCTTGTTTTCCTTTTTTGGCCAGGTACACAATATTATCTATTTACTTCATCTTTACAAGACACAAAGAAACCTTGATTTGAGAGATCTATGAGAGGGGAAGGATTTCCTTGTGATTACTTGCCTTAGCCTTCTCAAACCCCCCAGGTCACCAGGGACATCTCCCCTGGGGTATTTTTGGCATACTCCTAAATAGAAAGGGGTCCCCTATTAAGGTGATAGTGATAGGTTATTCTCAATTACGCCAATTATGTATCCATGTTCCTTGGTATTTTGGGAAAGTACAAATTGTGTGATAACACATTGAACATTTTCCTATTAGTAGCTAGGATTTCTATTGGATATATAAATTAGCAACTGAAGAAGTGTTGGCGGATGAAATGAAGCTTGGGGGGTGTTAGTCCCTAAAGTTGCATTTGATTGCTAAAGGGAAATCTAGGGAATCATCAATTTATTGCAATGATTTTTATAAATAAAGATGTGCTTGTGTTTTGAAATATATTTGCAGGTTAAGAAGTGGGTAAAGAGTAATATCAGTTTCTTATCATAGGAACATGTTCTCATCACACATTTCTTAGTAACTAGTTGTCAATATCATGAGTTAAACAAGCGGTTTCAAAAACAGGACAGAGGTATGTGGGTTTCCAATTTTTCCACTCACATATGAAAATTATTATTTCCTAAATATCATTTAAGAATAATAAAAATGTACTTGAACATAAAATAGTAAATGAAATAAGTAACCAACAAACTTTTCACTGACTCATATCATAAACATAAAAGATCAATTTTCATTTTGCAAAAATAGACATACATTAAAGTAAGAAAATAAAGAATAGAAGACAGAAGAGAAATCTATACATCATATATCCATTTCAATTAGTGAAAAATGAAACATACTCCATTCCTTATTCATAGAAACAGAGTTTTGATATCTCCACTTTCAACCCTCTTCTTTTGTCAACTAGTTCCCTTTATATACACAACTATTATTTTCAAAATATCCTACTTTCTATATATAGTTATGATATGATCTTATTTCCTAGATAGAACCTAGGAGACATATCCTCTTACATATATGCATTTGAATCTCCACAACCTAGTCTTTAGATATATGACTTGACATTTAACTAGTCCTGATCTGATAAGACATTCAGATCCCACAAAATATGGTGTTGAAGTTGATGTTGAGCTCATCCTTCAAAACTGGCATAAAATGTGAACACAATTGGTGTGATAGGAATAACCTTGATTGACTTTAATTACTTCAGGGACTGGTGAAAATAATACTACAAGAGTTTGTTGACAAGGTCCTTATTAGTTGTAAAAGTTGAATCATTGTATTCACTTTCAATTTGCAAAAATACACTGCTTGTGTGTATCAATTTCATATTTTCCACTTTATTTGGATGTAGGCACTTCTTCTATTAACAAAATTCAAAATTTAATGTTTCTTTGATCCAGGAAACTTCATTGTGAATATGAAGAAGAACCTCTATTTTTGTCTTGCTTTATCTTGGTCTTGCAAACAACATTGTTCTGGTAGAGTTTGATATTTAATTTCCCCAATTTTCTGAACTGTTCTCTTTTCATCCTATTATTATATTTTAGTTTCTATACCTTTTCAAGAAGTTCAACATTCCAATGTTCCAGTGTTGATTTTTCTTTCTCTAGTTTCTTTGCAATTGCTTGCAACTTCTTGATTTTTTTCTTTGATTGATGGTTTACTTGCTCTTTTCATTTCTCATAACTATCCTCAGTTGCATAATTATTTAGATCTATAGATATATTAGGCTTTCTATATTTGAATTCATATCTTTGTACATCTGAACATGAATCCATGGTCATCTCCTCGGTCACAAATTCCTCTAAACCCTTGGCTCCTGTTGTATTTGGATCTGACACCTCATAAGTTAGCTCCACGTTTACCATATCTTCAAATTTTTCTGAAACAATTATTGGTGACTATTTCTTTTCTTCCTTAGTCTCCTCCATTGTATCATCATCAAGGATAATAAAATTATTCTTCTTAAGAGAGGGATTGAATAAGGATTTAGAATTGATCCTGAGTTTATTAGTTTCTCTGGTTTTAGGTATGCTTTTATAATTTTGTATTTGCTTTCTTGTTCCTTTCATGCTTGATTTGTTATCCTTAATCTCTGTTATAGGTTCATCATGTCTCTCTATTGACTATTCAATTTTTTACTTTGTTTCTCTTCTGTTATATACTATGTTAACACCTTTGGACTCGTATCATGAAGCAGGGGTTTCACTCTATGGGTTGACCTCGGTTTCTGGTTGAATTTGGAGATTCCTTTTCTACAATCTGGTTCTTATGTCTATAGAGGGATTTCCTGTTGATTTTGTAGACCCTTTAGAAACTTTATTTTATTTTTGGAACCTAAAGATTTATTTTCTAAAACATTTTTGTTTTTAGGCCCTTGTTCTTCAAGGTCCAATGAATCAAGCAACTAGTTCCATGATAGTTGGAGTTCTCATAATGCATATAGGACCAATTTTTTTATGAAACCTTGGTGAAACAAACTCTTACAAGTACATTGAGGATGAGTTTGAATTCTCGTAGACATTTTCATTAAGATCTTTACTAGATAAAAAGGCAAGCTCAAAGGAAGATCACCACTTACATGCAATAATAGGCATATAAGAAAACAATGAATAATAAAAAAATTTCCTTCACCAGTAATGTACCTGTGAATTACTATCAAAACATTAAACCATTCTTCCTTTAATCATTTTAGTGGAATACCTTGGCTCAAATCTAGGTCATGGTGTTCTGGAGCTAGAAAGTGGTTAGCTAGATTAACAGGAAACTTGTCATTTTTACACCATCTCTATCCATATAAGGATAACTTACATGCGGCTGCAATGGAATGCTTAGTAACTCTTATAAACACATTGTCAATCACTATCTCATATCCACCAAATTTTTGAGTAAAAAACATAGAAATATTTTTATGGTGACCCTCAAATAAAGAAAAAACATCATATCATCCTGCATTTTTGAATTTTTGCATCCTTTTAGGATAAGCTTCGAACAATTTTAACCCTTTTTGCTCTAATCAAGTAACCTTCCCACCTTTATTGGGAGCCATTATATTGATTGTGATTTTTGTTAACCTGCAGACACTAGGGTTTTGGGTAATATGTGTTCTGGGAACTTCTGAAATGTTGAATGGTATGAAGAATTTTCTTTACCATCAAAACATAGTTAATGCACTAAAAATATACCATGAACTGAATCATAAATTCCTATGTTTGTGATTGTGACCCAAAACCCTTGATTTGATGTAGAGATGGAAAGTACAAAACCTGATCTCTTTGAATCACTACCCAAACTCATGTCACGATTTGATTAGAATCATCAACAATGCTCGATCCTTCTGCATGATCTCAGGAAATTCCTAACATGTTGTTTCAAGATTTGGCACATTTAAAATAATGATGATTTTAGGTGCTACAAGAATAACTATATTCTTTCATCGCCTAAGAAATGGATCTTAATCATGATGGAATATATTCTAATAATATTAATTCAAACTTAATCTCACCATTGCATGAAAAAAATACTAAACAAAAAAATAAAAGCACACCATAGGGTGTAGAATAAATGAGTCAAAAGGGAAAGTTAGGAAACCACAACAAGTCAGGAAAGGATAATTTGTGAACAAAAAGTCAAGACAAATTCAAGGAATAACACTGGATCCTTCTAGGGATAATGTTTCATGATGAAACATTAGGAATATGTAGACCAATTCCTTTTCATCTTTCCATCCTGTCATAAATTGTTACTCATAATATTTTTTTGTTCATTCCCATCGATTAATGCTTATTCATCAACCAACCACATTGCATATTTAACTGTAAAGAAAACTAATTACACACCAGTACTTCCATTGGGCCATGGAATATTATTTTCTCTAATCTATTAATCACACCAAATCAAAACAAAAACTATATACAAACTAGAAAATCGGGTTTGCTAAAAGAAGTAGTGTTTCATAAACCTCCCATTCACTAGGCCATAAAAAGTTTCAGCAGCATCCAAATTGTGCAAGATGAAAGTGTTGTTATTCAGTACCTTGGCTATTTTAAAAGGACCAAACCATAAAATACCAAACTTAAGATGCTTAGATTTGTCCTCTCTTCTGGAATCCCACCTCAGCACAAGATTTCTTTCTTTAAAACTGTCTTTTTTGGTCTTTTTGTCAAATGGTTCCTTAACTTTACTCTGATAGGATTCAGACTCTTCATTCAACTTTTCCCTCTTTTGTTGAACTTCAATGATTTGTAAAATTCTCCTTTGAATATCATTTGGTTCTTCCAACTCTTCTTGCAGAAATTTTAGTACTAGGAGACCAACTTGAGTTGGAAGGAGTGCATCTGTCCCATAGACCAGTTGAAAAGGTGAATTCCTAATAGATTTCTTAGTACTAATTCTATCAGTGCATAAGAAAATTTTCAACTTAGAATCCTAAGACATTTTATTTTCTTTTAACAATTTCTTCATGATTCTGACAAGACTTTTAATGGAAGACTCTACTAATTTGTTTCCCTCGGCGTAATATGGGGTGAAATGTGTCAACTCAACATTTAATTTTCCAAAAAATTCAATCATAGAAGAATACTTTAATTCCTGAGAATTATCAGTAACAAGTTTTCTAGGACATCCAAACCTTGAGAAAAGATTTCCTTCAAAAAAACTCATTATGACCTTATCTGTGGATTTCCTTGTAGGGACAACCTCAATACATTTTGTAAAGTAATGTGTGGTTGTAATAATCCACCTATGTTGTCCAGAAGAAGGTGGGTGGATCTCTCCATTTAAATCCACACCCCACTGCTGAAAAGGTCCATTTTCAATTACAAGTTTTAGGGGAAGGGGTAGAAGTTGTTTCTTTCCTGCAAACTTATGGAATTGTTCACATGCTCTAACCTATGTAAATACCTCAGAAAAAATACAGACTAGTAGTAGCCTGCCCTTAGGATCTTGAAAGTTGTATCTTTCCAATGATTATGTTCCCACAAAATACTTTACAAAAATCTATCATAATTTGTTTTCTTTTCTCCCTCATCAACACATTTGAGTAGAATTCCATTAGGGTCTCTCCAAAAAAGTTATTGATTAACAATACAATAATTCACAGATTTGAGTTTCAAATATTTGATTTTAGATTTGTGAAAATCAGGAGGAGCTTGGAGATTTTGAAAAAAGTAAACAATATATTTATACCAAGGTGAAGAAAGATATATGTCCATTACCTGAAGGCCTGATCCTTCAGCCTACAATCCCAATTTATTTGATTGACTAAAAATCTGATGCAAACCAAGAAATTTACAATTTGAGTCAATAAGTAATTTAGTAAGACCTTTTCCTTTGATCAGTTTATTAGCTTTTATGACCAAATTTTATTCCAAGAGCTTGGTTATCCATTTCCCCCTCTTTCCTTCACTCTCTAGTTGAACAATAATTTCTTTCACAACACTATTTGGTACATAAGCAATTATTTCAGATTGCAACACATACACCATGAAGGATCTCAATGCCTTAACCAAGGCATAATATTTATTTTCCATAATGGCATATTTTAACTCTTCATATCTAAGAGTCTTACGGAAGAAAGAAATAGGTTGCTCATACCCTTCATCATTCCTCTGCAATAGGAAAACAACAATGGTATCTTCATATGCAAATGAGAAAATCAGAAACTCTTTAGAGTAATCTTGGTTGATGAGGATTGGAGCTTCAATTAAGTCTTTCTTTACCCTATAAAAGGAAGACTTTGCTTCTAGTGTCCATTTAATTTATACATCTTTTTTCAACATATTGCTAATAAGATTTATGATTTCAGAAAAATTGGGTATGAACCTCCTTAAAACAATTATTCTCCCTATGAAGGATTGTATTGCATTTTTGTTTCTTGGAATGTCAATATTCTGAATGGCCCCCACTCTCTCAAGATATATCTTAATTCATCCTCCAAATAAAATATGTCCTAGGAGCTTACCTTCATGCATGAAAAAGTGAGATTTCTTTAGATTTAATGATATGTCATATCTCTTGCACTTTTCAAATGTCTACTTGAGGTGTTGTAGGTTCTCATCATCATATTTTGAGAAAACAATAATATCATCTAAATAAGTTACCATGAACTTATCCTTTTCTACTACAAATTAGATGTACATGGCCCTCTCAAAAGTGTCCCCTGCATTCATAAAAGCAAAGGGCATATTTTCATACATGTAATTTCTCCAAGGAATACTGAAAGCCATCTTCTTCTTGTCTTCTTCAAAAACTGATATATCATTATATCTGGAGTATCCATCCAGGAAGGAGATCCTTTGAGCACCCACTACTTTCTACATAATATGATCCATCTTGGTAAATGGATAGTTTTCCTTCAGATAACATCTGTTCAAATTCCTAAAATCTACACATAGCATTATCTCACCATTTTTTTCCTGACATGCACAAGATTAGCCACCCAGTTTGAGTATCTAAGAGGTACTATGATCTTGGAATCAAGCATTTTCTTCACCTCTTTTTCAATTATAGGAAACAACATAGGATTGAACTGCCTCATTTTCTGCTTAAAAGGCTTAGATCCTGCTTTCAGAGGGATCTTTTGTTGCACTAATTTTGTATCAAAAATGTTAAGGTCTTCATAAGACCAAGCAACTGTACACATCAGAAAATGCTTTCAATAAGTTGGCATACCTCCCCTTCTATTTTTCAGACAAGTCTTTAGATAACTTTACAATATTTGAGTTTGAATAAGAACTGATATTGCAATCAACAACCTTTGTTTATTTACTTTGAACAACAGACTTCTTAGATACATCATTATGGTCGAAAACGCTTTCAAGGGGAACACTACCTTTTGGTAAATGGTTTGTCTTCAATTCTAAAATATTTTGACCTGCAATTTTATTCTGAAATGGAATATCAGCTTTAATTTTTGCATCCTCATCTTCATTTTCCTGATGAATAGAGATTGCAAAAACCTCACCAACAGTCTCTAAAAACCTCTTCAATTCTTGATCATCATTGAAAACCTGCCAATATCTGATATTATTTGGAATAGAAGGCCTATGCCTTACTTCAATTTCATATCTTAGATTTGAAAACATAGGATTTTTGAAATTGTTAGTTGTCAGGGCTAAAGAATCAACTTGTTGGTTCATAACTCTCTGGACAAAGGTTATATTAAAAGCTAGAAAAAAAATTCAATAAGGTCCCATACCTCATTTCTATACTTCTTTAATATTTGATAGTTTGTCTGATACATATTTCTGATTTGGTGAATAATCAACTCTGAATATCCAAAAAAACAAGTTTATCAATCTCCATTTCCTTTGCAACCCTTAATCCCAGGAGTAAGACCTCATACTCTACAATATTATTAGTGGTATCCAATTCTAATTTATATGATAGAGGGATGACTTCCTTGGCAGGAGATATGAATACAACCCCAGGTCTAGATCCTTCCTTTGAACTAGAACCATCAAAGAACATCTTCCAAACTGCATGTTCAACCTCCTTTGCTTGTCTATTCATAGATTTGATTGCTAACGACTCAAGGAAATCATCACTAAAATGAAATATGGATGATCTGATTTCATCTTCAACTGCATAAACGAGGTGATTTCTAGGATTTCATGATCACTTACAAGATAGGATAGTATGACTTCCCTATATAACCTTCGGTGTTCTCCCCCAAAAACAAGTATAGTAGCATATGTAAGTTCTATATGCAATGACCCTCCTACCTTATTAGCCCAATATATAGATAGTAGCATGCCAAATTTAGGTGGTATATCAACAACCACCACGTCCATGACCGCACTTTTCATAGGTAACTGAGATAAGGTGACAACCAAGTTTTTAATGACTCCTAAACATTTAAATTTTTTGGTGTCAAAAGAGTATAAGTCTTGGTAGGGCTTAGTGATGTCTAAACCTAACTCATCCATTACTACCTTGGGCATGACATTGTGTGAAGCTCCTGAATTCAGAAGGCAGTTATGTAAGATTTTCTCATGAACATTCAAAGATATATAAAATGGAGGACAAATATCAGATCCATTTTCAATATGTAACAGTGCACCAACACAGTGCACCAAAAAACCCTAACTATTGGCCCTTTGGGCAACACCTGTGAAGAAGATGAAGTCTCACCCGAAGTAGCTATACGGGGTTGTAGAACACAAGTGTCTACAACCAGAGGAAATGTAGAGTGGATTTAAAGAAACAACACACAACAACCTAGTTATTCTTTAGTTTCCTTAAACCTACTATGCAAGTCATATTTTAGGTCTAACACAATATCACAATAGAAACATATCAAATCACAGAGAACACAACATCAATCACACATAACACAAGATATATGTGGTTCACCCTCTCCCTAGGTCTACGTCCACAAAATTGTGCTTTATGATATATTAAGATGGAAGCATACAGTTCTTATCTGCGCTCTTAGCTAGCAGATCTTCTTTTCTTCTCTCTCTTTCTCTCTCTTTCTCCCCCCTCTCTGTGCACCCATCTACAGGGTTGATCTTCACACCCATATCAAGATATTACAATACCAGAAGGCTCTCACACTCATCACTTCTCTCTCACACAGTAGTACTCAATCAATCATACAATAACAATGAACTCTCAACCAACCTAGCACCAACCCATCCCAGGTCCTTTAGACCTTTATTTATACATTACAATAGCTCATTGATAGCTTTAGGACGATACCTAAGTGTCAAAACCATAGATACCAAAACCCTAGATGTCTAAAACCCTAGGTCAACTTGACCCAATTTTTCAGGGCTTTGTCAGCCTGTCTTTCCTTCCTTCTCGCGCGGTGCTCCAAATCATCCAACGATGGCTTTTTCCACTTGTTGAATTTTCCATGATCTATCTTCCTTGCTGATATTTCATCCTCGATATCCTTGTATAATGTCTTGTTCTCTTGGACTTCGCTCCCACTTTTCTTCTCTTTTTGTCACTTCGACCCAGTGTCAGTCACTGTGTCTTCCATGCAATTCTCATTTTTCCTTTTCTTCCTTGATCTTCGCTCACTTACATAACCAAGGGAAAACATGCCCCCAACACTCACATGTGACTCATCCCGAGGCACTTCAGTTTTGAATCTTCTGTTTCACTTGGTATTCATGCTATGCAGGGAAGCCTGTGCTTTCTGCTCTGTCCTTCCCTTCCCTTCCTTGTGAAGACTGTATTTTCTCTATCTAGTACCCAGTTTCAACTGCACCTGGTATCTAGACCCTTTTATTTATTCTTTTACTGAGAGCTGCGAGGCAGCTGGTTGTCATAGTACAATTTCAACTGGCTCCCATTCACTAATCTTTCCTTCCATTCTCCATTCAGTGTCTTAAATTGCGCAACTCCTCCATCCGTAATATAGAAAACCTTATATGGCCCAAGACAATGCATCATGAACTTCCTTGGAAGATTCATGAACTTACTTTCATAGATCAATACCAAATCTCCTTGCTCGAATGCTTTCTTCTTAATATGATTGTCATTGTAGGCCTTTTCTCCTTCCTTCTGAACTTGCTAAGGGAATCCTGTAATAAATCTGTCTTCTTCGAGTTCAACCAACTCTGTGAGCCTCTCTTGAATAGAGCTAATGTCATCCATATCCATAAAAGCTACAATTATTAGGCTAGGAACTAAATATTCCATGGGTACAACTGCTTCTAGACCATAGACCAACTTAAAGGGAGTCTGCATGGTCAGCTTCCTCTAAGTGGTTCTATAGGCCCATAACACTGTTGGTACTCTCAAATCCTAGTCATCCCTATTCACATTGCATATCTGCGTTAGTGATGTTGGCCCTCGACCAAGTTTTGAGGATACTTGGTCATTTTTGACCTATTTTTGGAACTTCGACAGGATGTCGAAGGCGGAGCACAAGTCAAAGCAGAGATTGCGAGATATCGACCCTGTTTTAGGGATTTTTAGGATTTGGGATTATGTAATGGGTATGGGGATGTCGTCCCATGATTTTACCCATGATTAGGACTATTTTGTAATGTATAAATAGATGTCTATGCGATGTAAGAAGAAACACATTTATGTGATGCTAAGTGAATAGTGACTAGTAGTGACCAGTGGATGAGTGCTAGTACTAGATATGTGCAAGAAGAAGTGATTAGGACTTGCAAAGCTAAGTGCAAGTCATCTGTAGTGATTTGTGTGCAAAATGTGCAAGGCTCTGTGCCTAGATCTACTTGGGGAAGGAGGATCTAGTGAAGTGCGCACAGATCTCATGTCCTATGCGGAGTAGGGTTCTGATGCTTTGTGCATGTAAGAATCTTGATAGAAGATAATAAACAGAAGAAGGGTTGATGGATGTAGCCCCAGGGTGGGGGTGAACCACGTATGTCTTCTGTTATGGTTTCTTTGTGCAATGTATTAATGTGTTTATGTGTTTACTTTTTTAGATGCTTTGATATAGTTGAATGATAGATAGATTTTTTGATTCTATGTGCTTAATAATATGGATGTATGCTATATCTGACCTATGTGGATGTTCTTAGTGCTTGAACATACTATATTTGGTTGAATAGTGCAATTCTCTGTAATTAGGGTTTTGTCTGCGAAGTATGTACTAGTTTAATAATGATGAACCGTAATTGCTAAGTGCTTTGATAAGGTGTTATAATCATAGATTTGTGTCCCATCTAAGGTTGCAGACATCTGAGTCATGAAACCACCCCTGCCTCTACCTCGGGTGAGACTTCATCTGCTTCGCAGGTGTTGCCGAAGGGGTCGATAGTTAGGGTTTTTTTGGTGTGATCTTGAGCATTGAACCCTGGGTCTTCCCCTGTGTCGAAAAATGGTTCCATTGCTAGGACCAAAACTGCAATTGCTTGGAACTGAGGAAAAATGAGATTTGTGCAAGGATCTGACCTGAAACTGTGAAATCTTTGTGCGTAGATATACTACTTAACTTGCGAAGCTCTGTGCCAAGGAAGAAGGAAGATCTGAAGAAAAGAGGTAAGATTGGAACGCTTTGTGCTCTAATAGAGGTAAGAATAGTGAAATTTTTTAGATCTGGAAGCTTTGTGCTCTGCCAAAAGTAAGATAAGTGAAAATTTTTGTTTCAAGAATATGGATCTAAGTATGTTTGATAAAAAAATTCCTAGACTGAAAACTAGGGTGTAGCTAGAAGAAAGAAGACTTGATATGAGTAGATCTGATAAGAATAGTGAAATATATGTTATTCCTATGCGTAGAAATAATGTTTGGACTAATAAATGGATGCAGGATCCTAGAAATAATTTTTTGCAGGTTAGCTACCATGATCATAGTGCACAATATAGGAAAGGATGGGGATCATTTAAGAGAAAGAGAGGATTAAATATTTGTTACAGTTGCAGAAGACTGGGACATCTTGCTAAGGGATGCCCTGGTAGAAGACCCAATTGTCTTTATTGTAAATCCATGGACCATGAAGTTTTGGATTTCCCTAGAATGATTGCTAGGATTGAAAGAATGAATATGGAACAAGTAGACCCTGAGAAAGGTCAAGAAACTGAGACCGTGGTAGAACCACAGAAGGAATCATAGATTGTACTATTACAGATGAAAGAAACCTTGAATGACCACGGATATACTAATCTATCAGAGATCTTAAAAGAGAAAGAGAAAAGAGAAGTAAGAATAGGAGACTTTGACGTTGACTGTATTTTGGATGAGGAAGCACAGGTGAATATCATGATAGAAATAACTTGGGAAATTTTAGGAAATCTTGCTATGATTCCTTCATTAGGAGGAATAGGATTATTTAGAGGAAAGTTGATAACCCTACGTGGAAGACTTACCCAGATATCTATNTTTTGAGGTTGTTAAATTTATTGATAACATCGCCCCATTTTCCATGTTACTAGGAAAACCTTGGATCGGAAAGGATCAGGCCAGAAGGAAAGAAGAAGAAGTCTTAGAGCAGAAGAATCAAGAATTGAAAGATTTCATGACTAGGAGGATCTAACACTTGATTGAAGAATAGGAGAATAGATTGAAGCTATTTAGAAACGGAAACTTGGATATCGAAGTTGAAAGAACACATGAAGAATCCCAAGAGAATGAAACACCTGCCCCACATAGAGAAGAAGTATTACCCCTGAATCCTAGGAAAGAATCTCAACAACGTGAAGTTACTATGCGAAGAAGAGATAAGAATCAGAATGGAAAGAGGAATAATGAGATGACGATCACTGGGAAAAAGGATAAAAAGCTCAGTAAGAAGAAAGCAAAGATCGAAAAATTACAAAATATTCCAGAAGGAACTTCACAGAAGGAAAACTTGCAAAACTGGAAATTCGTTGGGACAAAAGAACAGCGCCACATGGCACTTCGCCATGGAAAAGAAATATAGTCATTGGAAACAGTATAACCATTATACTAATGCCCCGAATAGGTAGAATGACATTCGTGGTTAGAAGGTAAACCATCAGACCATTGGGACCATGCTGTAACGGACATAACTGCATTAATGAATGTCTCTTGTTTGTTGGAAAGATTTGTTATGTTGTTGTCTACTTATTTTGTCGATTGTTGCACTGAGAAACATTTTGCGAATTGTATCAGAGATAACTCATTTCTACCGCACTGTGATTAGTAAGATCGACACCAATTCTATTGTTTTGCGCACTCACTCATCCATCTGATCGAAGCATCTATGTCGGATGAGCTTAGCGCCACAGAGAAAACTGTTGAAGAATTTCTCATCGATCTCACAGCCGATAAAGTAATGTCTGCTAGTATTCAAGTGTCCTCGATGAGAGGAGTGCAAGCCTCTCCATCAACTACTCACAGATATGAGCCATCTCAAGTCATCACAAAAAGGAGAACCAAGCACAAAGATGACCTATCAAATGCGAAGCTAATCCCGACCATCTTACCTGACTACATCCCACCTCTGGCCGACATGATAAGTCACGATAGTGTGCCGAGAGATTTAGAGTACACCATGGTTATTGCGTACCTCTCGAAGGGGATACGCGCAGTTAGAGTGTAAAAGGACAATATTGCAAAGTTGAAGTTCAGTGAATTCAACCTAGGAGATCGCAAGAACCATAGTATGCTCGTCTCGTATGAATAATTAACCAGGATGAAGGGAAAGAACTCAAAAATAATCCCCCAACCATGGATGATGAACCTCGCACAGTCCACCCTGTTGAATGTAATGAAAATCCCACACTTTGAAAGGCACTAGGAAGTTAACACCTGTGTCAAGCTCCTACTTTCATGTTACCATGTAGGCTACTTATGGCTAGACCGTCATGTCATAGTCGATCTGAATCTAATCCATAGGATCACCGGATTGAGTATGCAAGGACCCAACCCGTAGTACTTCTATCTAGGGAAGGCCATAGATCATTCCCTAGAACAGAATATCAAGGATACCTACGGTGATGTTGAGAAGGGGATGTGAGGCTATAAGGTATCCTCCATCTAGAATGGCGCAGTGCACCTAGCATGCCAATTAATTGCAGGAAATCTAGTAAGGAAGAACAGGCCCACACAGGTCACAGATTTTTTCATTGACCTTGCGAGGAAATGCGTGGAAGGCCTACAGATGAACTGGGTGAAGTACCAACTTAATTAGCTGGAGTTAGACTATCACGAAGCTCAGGATCAGGGCTACGAATTCCACCTTAGTTGGATCCTTATCCTCTTCATGTTTATTGCTTGGGAGATGTTAGAAGGTGTGATATTCCTAGACATTGAGTCGTTCAAGCTGCTGACTGCGAAGTTCACCACGCTCTGGTACTCGAGCGATATGGGAAAAAAGTGGCAATCGAACGCATTCTTTCACACATATTATATCCAGCTGAAGAGGGTTGTCAAAGTTGAACCTCGCATGACTCTGAACACCCTACAACAGTTTCTACCCCTCATGAAGTTCCGCACAATTGGGACTTCATCTATATCACTGCGTGAGCAAATGAGCATAAGGAGGAGCTTTAGTCATACTACAAACGCACGGAAGAGGAACTCAAGGAGATAACTGAGGACTGGTCTGCATAACTTCTTATCCTCGCTGACCCTACAAAGATGTCTGACCCTAAACATGACAGCTTTGAGTTCTCTCACAAATAGCATGACACACTTGGAACCAACAGAAGGAAGAAGACCAAAGAATCCCAAGACTTAAGCAGCGCATCAAAAAATATTGCCTCTGTTTCACCTAGCCGAGGGGGTGATGACGAAGTAGAAGAGATAAATGGAAAAGAAGATGAGAAGAAGCAAGGTGAAGTAACACTGCCTAGAGATGAGGTTGATCCCTTGAAGAAGAGGAAGGTTTCTCCCATGAAACCCTCTTCCCGAAAGAAAACAAGAGCCACCTTGACTAAGATGCAGTGTTAAGGTCCTAACCCACACATAGGTAGATCAATGTATTCGTATGTAATAAAGGTCAATATTAATAAGGCCTTTCAATAAAATAGAATAAGGTGGATGTAAGAATACCTAATAGAAGCTTCCACTTCTAGAAATATCTTCCTCTAGATGCTTCTCTTAATAGAGATATTTAGTATAAATAAGGGTCGAGGGTATGAAAACCCTAGCTTGGAGATTATTGTAACAGAGTGTTTCTCGATTGGAGGTTGCCCCCTCGAAGAGGCCTGTGAACATTTCTTTCTGAATCAAAGTGCTATTTCTATTGCTATTCTTAGACCATTTATGTGTTATTGTGAAGATTATGCTGGATATTTTACTGTTATTCTGCCATTTCTAGCATTTTATTTTTGTACTACATATTTTATATATCTGGTATCTTGCAAGTGGTATCAGAGCACTTTCCTTGGCAGAAATTGTGGGTATTTTTTTTCAGGGTAGAGACATATTCCGGCGTATTTAAGCCATAGAGATCTGTTGTTACGCACATAAACCCGTGATTGAGGGATTCATACACGCAATAAATACAAGTGGTTCTTAAGCGCACATATGTTGGCCACCCTTGTAACCCTTGTTGGTACCCCTTCGAGTGGTAGCGCATCAGACAACACC
>SNQJ01S0189838.1:0-18173 GCA_010110895.2 Picea sitchensis
CTCAATATGATGGACAAACCGAGATAGTGAACAAATGTCTAGAAGGATACCTTTGTTTCTTTGTCTCTGATAAACAAACACAATGGCTCAAATGGTTACCCTTGGAAAAATGGTGGTATAACACTTCCTTTCATACTGCAACACAAATGACACCAATTATGGCACTCTATGGATACCACCCACCCTCCATCACTTCTTCTCTAAAATAAAAATATAAGGTTCAAGCAGTGGAAGATCAAATCGAGCATCAACAACAAGTTCTCAAACTCTTAAAGGACAACCTAACCATGGCACATAATCGCATGAAACAACAAGCATATCAACATCATAGTGAAAGAAGTTTTGAAGCAGGGGATTAGGTATTTTTAAGACTACAACCATACAAATAGATGTCACTTGAGAAATCTAAGAAGGATATTAAATTATCACCAAAGTGCTATGGACCTTATAAGGTGTTGCAAAATATTGGTACTATGGAATACAAATTGGATTTGTCTGCATCTTCGCGAGTACACCCAGTTGTCCATGTTTAATGCTTAAATAAGATTATAGGTGACAAGATCCCAGTTCAAACTGTATTTCCAAAACTTGATGAGGAAGGAAAAATAATATTGGATCCTGAAGCTATCACTGACACAAAAACTCGCCTGCTAAGGAATAGATCCATTTCAGAGTATCTCATTAAGTGAAGGAAACTACCTATTGAATAATCCACTTGGGAAGATGAGTATTTTATATATAAGCATCCAAAATTACTCAAGCGTTGTAGAAAACACTTATCTCAAGGGGAGGGGAATATTAATCCCTAAATAGTGGCACATTACCCCTTAATTGGGGCATATTACATTAGTAATGTTATTTTATTTATGTCAGCTTGGGTCCATTAGTTGTAATTCTACCTCCTAGTCTCCTATATATATCAATGAGACCTTTTCATTTGGAATCATATTTTATTTGGAAATTTATGTGGTGTATAAGTAAGTTTCCCCCTCAAAGAGGCTTATTATCTGAAATTCTCTCTTTTTCAAGGCGTTGAGTACTTATTCTGAGGTTTTTTTATGCTATTTTGATATTTGGTTCCTAAGATGTTTATATCAACTACATCCCTGGTTAGAGATAGATTGAGGTGAGAAGATATGTTACCTTTGAGTAGGAGGTAACCTTCAAGAGATCTAGAGGATCTCACATGGATATTGATAGTGAGAGACAGGAAGAGATGGTATCTTCTCCCACTCATTCTCCAACATTTTAGAGGGAGATAGTTGAGCCTATTGATCAAATTGATCATGTTCATATTGTAGCTCCAATTTATGTTCTCGAAAATATTGCAGTAGGTCAAAAGAGACCTGCATGGGATCATCAGACTCTGTAGGAGGCAGAAGGACATGCAGATCCTTGTGGTACCTTCCAAGAGAGAAAGAGACATCAGAGATATTTGTGTTATGCCACAACTATGAGTCACCCATTGATTATGAGACTTCCTATTACAAGGAGCCATCTAGTCAGCCAATATGGAGACATGCCATAATGGACTATTAGTCCATCATGAAGAATAATGTGTGAGATATTGCTTCGAGACATAAGGGGAAGTCTGTAGTGACTTACAAGTGCATATATAAGATCAAGCACATAGCTAACAGAAGCATCGAGAAGAACAAAGCGATATTTGTTGCTAGATCATTCTCTTAGGTGGAGGGAATATATCATGATGAGACATTTGCTCATGTTTCTCGATACACTTCTATCTGTATGATCATTTCCCTTGCAACATCCATGGGTTGCAGACTACAACAGATCGATGTGAAGACAATATTTCTCAATAGAGAGATTGAGGAGGAAGTATACATCAAGCAACCAGATGGTTTTTTGATACATGAGA
Source organism: Picea sitchensis (assembly GCA_010110895.2). NCBI lineage: Eukaryota > Viridiplantae > Streptophyta > Pinopsida > Pinales > Pinaceae > Picea > Picea sitchensis. Next base: position 1,880 of record SNQJ01S0189838.1, read on the forward strand.
AGGAGTCTCATGTGTGCAAGTTGAATAAGGCCATGTATGGACCCAAGTAGGAACCTCAAGCTTGGTATGCAAGGATTGATGGAAACTTGATTAGTTTTGGCTTCAAAAAAAGTGTTGTTGATCCCAACTTGTACTACAAGATTGTTATTGGTGAGTACCTTCTTTTTGTCCTCTACATTGATGATTTATTCCTCACTAGTACAAATATCCTTATTGTTGAATGAAATTATGCATTGGCCTCTGAGTTTGAGATGAATGGCCTTGGTATGTTGCACTACTTATTAGGAATAGAGGTGTGGCAGAGAACTGATGCGATATTCCTAAGTCAAAAGAAGTACATAGTTGAGATATTGAAGAAGTTTGGGATCCTAAACTGTAAGCCCATGGCTACACCAATGGTGACGAATCTAAAGAAAATAAGGGTATCTTCTTCTAATTCTGAAGAGATTTATCTAACCCTGTACATAAATTTGATTGGATCATTGATGTATCTAGTTAACACCAGACCACATATTTTTTATGTCGTGATTACACTTATCCAGTTTATGAGTTAGTCAAGACAAACACACTGGATTGTTGCGAATCATATGTTGAGATACCTATGAGGCATAGTTGGACATAGTCTAATATATATTTCCAGTATTGACATGATATTGTAGGGATATACTAACTCTAATTGGGAAGGGAGAACAATGGATAGGAAGAGCACCTCTGGGTGTTGCTTCACTTTGGGATCTGCCATGGTTTCCTGGTGTAACAAAAAACAAACTTTTGTGGCTTTGAGTACCACAAAATATGAGCACATTGCATTGAGTGTGGCATTATATGAAGCAATGTGGCTTTGTTGTATCCTTGTACATTTATTTGGACATGTGTTGGATTCCACCATTATTCATTGTGATAAGTAGAGTTGTGTGAAGATCTTAGAGAATACAGTGTTTCATGACAAATCGAAACACATTGAGATCAAGTACCATTACATCCAAGACATGGTGCAAAATAAGGTAGTAATAGTGCAGTAACTTGCTACAAATGATTAGGTTGTTGATGTTCTTACCAAACCCCTTACCAGGACAAAGTTTGAGTACTTATGTGATAGACTTGGCATGGCAGAGAATGCCTCCCTTGCTGAGAGGGAGTGTTGATGTTTGCAACTTCCTGATACATTCTCCAAGTCGTACTCCTCTGTCACTGAGTTGAGTTGATCTATGAGAGCACTTGTCCAAGAGGGATAAGTGGGTTTGGGATTATAGCCCAATTTCCCTTGTGGAGAGCACATGAGGACATGTCCCTTGTGGATATCACATGAGGACACATCAAGGGAGTTGACCTTGACATCACACACTATGGAGAGTTGACCCTAGTGTTTCTAGAGGGATTAGCCTCTAGAAGTCCACATGGAAGTGAAATGTGTGACAAACCTTTTTCTACAATGTCCTAAGTAGGCATAAGGTATACCTTCTCCTATATTGGGTTGCAGACCAAGGGAGATAGGATGCATTTATCACAAAAGTGTGCTTGTGGTAAATGGGCCCAAGCATACTCCTTCCTTGATCATGACAAGGAATAAAATGGACTCAAGGTGCTTGAGGTTCTTTCCATGTGTCAGTTAGCATTGGATTGACATTCACTCATAGAGATGTACCTATGGGGAATGACCCTGGTGTGGTATTTGTCCTAGTCATGGTGATTTGACAAGGAATGATAAAGACTAAAGATGTTAGATGCTATCACATGTGGACCCAGAGTGAGCTTGATCTTAGAGAGAGTAAATTGGCTCAAAGGGAGAGCCACAAAGGGAGTTTCCCCTTGGTTCAAGTGGGAGAGAGACATCTCCCAATACTGACAAACATGTGTCATGAGTCTAGGGAAAAGTTTGTATACTTCATAGAAAAGCTTGGCATGATGAAGAATGTCTCCCTTGTTGAGAGGGAGTGTTTATGTTTGGACAACATTGGGATTTTCCATATATATATATATATATTATAATACAAGGTATAAATATATATATATATATATATATATATATTATAATACAAGGTATAAATATATATAATAAATAAATAGTTATTTATTATCCAAGGGACACATCATTTCATGGATGGTCACCATATGTTCTCTATATATGGAATACTCATCATTGTAATAATAGATCAATCATATATCATCTCATATGAAATAGAAACACAAAAAAAAGTCTCAATACAATATTCTCAAAAATGTGTCCCCCTTTTTCTCTCCTAGGCTAGAGGTCTATATATAGTCTTGAGAGTTCGACCTCCCTTAATTAGATTGAGGAGAGAAGTGGGGAAACGAGGAATATCAAAAAAGCCCATATGTATCTCGAACTTGTTTTTATCATAAGTGGGTATTAATGCACAAGGAATGCTCTACATGTAGGTGGGGACAATGTCCCTTGATTATTGGCTAGAAGTGCTCCGAGGGAGACAAAATCCCTTGTTTTTAGGATGTTGGTACCCTTGAATCATGAAATTCTACTTGTTTGGTGCTACACACATATTTTGGCATATATATTAGAGAAAAAATGTATAATATACAAAAAATACCACCTCAAAACACATTTACTAAGAAACATGCTAAAATATCCATGACCTACTATTAAACATGGTAAAAAACAATTATTAAGTCATAGTATGGTGGAAAAATGTGCCTAATATGAGCCTTTGGGATACGAAATAATTGGGCTCATCACCACCCACCAACTAAAAATTTTCACACCCTTTGTGCAACAAAAATTGGTTCCTCTACTCTCATTACTCTTATTGTTGTCCACTAAGCTCTTGACCACTACTAGATTGTTTCCATGTACCTTGTTGTTGTTCACTAAGTTGTCGTTGTTCAACACCTTGTAATTGGAGATACTTCACACACACCTAGGATTTTTTTTCCTAAGGTTTTCCCTATGTTTATTAGTCATTATTCAATCTCCTATAGTTTAGGGAGAATAATCCTCTAGGAGAATATTCTCTTCAGTTCACACTTGAACTTGATCAGTTGAGTGGAGTCTAGATGCCACATTGGGATCATCACCATGCAACATTGGAATCATCACTAGCTAATTGACATTGTCCTTAGGATTATCACCAAACTAGCGCATTACTCATGATTCCCTAATATCCTCCTCACTTCACTCTATTTCAGTCAATTAATTGGAGACTAAGAGACTAGTTAACTCAGACTAGGTGGTAGTTCACTCCCGTAACTACCTAAGATAATAGAACACGTGGAAGTTTACTCCTGTAACTATTGGTGTGTGACCAGATCACTCTATACCACCACTTTGGCACATTGGCCTTTCCCCCAGTGCACATTAGTTGAGTTATACAGAGTATATCATGTGTAAATTATCACTCATTCATTTGGTTAATGATAATTCTTCTATTCTTTCTCTCATGCTTCTCTTTTCTCATATTTTCTCTGAAAATTGTGTATGTCATTTTCTAGGTATATCTATTCTTTGGAGGTTCAACACATTTACATGGTATTAGAGCATATGGACTGCTAGGTAAAAGACACACCAGATTATTTTTGCAAGTACTGAAGATTGAAGACAGCGGAAAAATGGAATTTCCAAAAGCATTCATTACTACATCGTACAATTTCTTTGCATGGAAGGAGAATATGATAATGCATCTTCGAGGTAGAGGATTATACAGGTTAACCATGAACACAGAGATAGAACCCACATTATCCATAGAAAAATCAAAGTATCTAAATCGAATGGATGAAGCGTTTGGAACTATTTGCAGCCTCATTTCTCCTGAACTCGTCTTTCACATATCCTCATGTAAAACACCCAATGAAGCCTAGACCACCATGGAAGGGATTTTTGGAAAATAGGACAAGATGAAGGGACACATGCTTGAGGTGTAATTTCTCACTTTGTATCCAAAAATCTTCGACAATATCCAAGATTTCTTTACCAAATATAAGGATTTGTTGTCGCAACTCAAGGCTTTTGGGGCTAATAAATCTAAGGAGGAGAAAGAAATGGTTCTTACCATTCTCTCCAAACTTGGTCCAGAATACTTATTGTGTGTATCTACATTTCATTCAGTTAGACTCACCTCTGGAGCCACCTGGACGATACCCTCTCTTGAGGCCTTTATCGAGTCTCTGACACAAGAGAAGAACAAGCTCATCAATATGGGAAAAATAAAAGGCCCAAAGGAGCTTGCACTTACTGTGCAATATGGTAGCGGTCATCAATATCATAAATCTAAAGACAAATACAAAAGGAAAGAACATGAAAATCCAAAGAAGCAAGGGTACTAAAAACCCTTCAATGATGCCTCCGGATCCAAAGGTGGAAACAGAAGAAAATGTGAGAAATGCACTTATTGCCATAAAGGATTCCATCCAAAATCTGCATGTATGAAGAAACATCTAGATCATATGACCCAAATACTTCGACAAAACAACCTTGGAGATTGCATACCTGAGTGTGCCAAGAAGAAGTATCCAGAAGATCAGAATCTCAGGAAAGGAAATTCTAGCCATGCTTTGATTTCCATAAACTCCTCTCTCGATGCTTAGATCATAAATTTCGGGGAATAACACCACATGGAAGCCAAAAAAGAATTATATTATTCATAGGATGCATGCAAAGTTCCTCCTATTCTGATGAGGGACAACTCTCTAGTCGAGGTAACCAAAGAAGAATTGAACTCACAAATGGAAGCTTAGAGAATGTGCTACACGTTCCCAAACTTTTCGCCAATCCTCTCTCCATGTATCAGATGAAAAAATCTATCATCGGAAAGAGATTCATATTCACACCTGACGTAGTTTATATCTATGACATGTAAACAAATTCCATGTTTTCTACCGGTGAGGCAAATCATCAATCCATACTCTACACATTTTCTAAATTTATTGAACCAGATTCTGCATTATTGCTTACCCATGTTGATGAAAGTAGTAGGATATGGCACGAAAGATTTGGGAATTTAAATTTCAGATATATGCAACATCTGATAAAATAGGTAATGTTTGATGGTCTACCTGACATCAACTTCTCTAAAGGAATTTGTGAGGGATGTGTTCTTGGAAAAAACCCTCAAGAGAAATTCAACAAAGGAAAGACTCAGAAGGCTTCATTTCCTTTATATCTGATCCATAGTGACATGATGGGCCCTTTTCCACATCCATTAGTTAGCAAATATAGGTAAATGCTCATTTTCTTTTATGATGTCTCATGCTTCACATGGATTTTCTTTCTCAGGAACAAATTAGAGGTCTTTCAACACCTCAAAGATTTCAAATCCTTTGTTGAGACACAGTCAAGAAAGAAAATAAAAGTCCTCCAAATAGATAATGGGGGAGAGTATGTTGACCATGAGATACATAATATTTTTCATGGGGTCATGATTCAGTTGCAACACATGGTTCCTTATACTCCATAACAAAACATAGTTGTTGAGCAGAAAAATAGATCTCTAAAAGAGATGGCATCCAGCATGGAAAGTCACTTCCACAAAGATTATAGGATGAGGCACTTAATTGTTCAACATACATCCAAAATATATCTCCCCATAGATCTATCAAGGATAATACCCTCTATGAGGCTTGGAGTGGCCTCAAATTGGAAGTGACTCACTTTCGTATTTTCGGTTCACATGCATGGGCCAGGATTCTCTCTGAGAAGAGGAAGGTACTTGATCCATAGAGCATAGAGTGTATATTTTTTGGATACCCAGACAATGTGAAGGGGTACAAAATCATTGATATTTCCCCGGACCTTCTCATCATTGAATGAAGTGTCCAATCCAAGGAAAGTGTCTCTCATGTACCTCAATAGTCATATGTAGACACTTTTGGTATTCCACCTATCAAAGATGATGAGCATGCACATGTCGAATCTTCTTCATATGAGAGTTATGATTCATAGGATTTAGATGATCCAAAAACAAATTCAGTACACTCAAATGCAGATGCAGATGCAAAGCTAGAGTAGAGGCCTAAGTGGGCCAAGAATACTCTTTAGGATGCAGGAGATCTTGTTGGGGATCCAACTGAGACTAGGAGGACTCAATATGATTTCGAGGAGAATCCTCTTGCACTCACTACCAATGAACTGATGCCACCCAAGAATATTTTTTTAGTTCAGTTTTAAGATCCACAGTCCTATAGCAAGGTTGTTGGAAATCCCTTTTGGGAATACGTCATGCAGGAGGCGTACAACTCCCTCCTCAAGAACCAAACTTGGGATCTGGTTCCCCTTATTTTAGGAAGGAAAATTTTTAGGTGCAGATGGGTCTACAGGACTAAAAGAATAGCTTAGCATATACAAAGCTAGGCTAGTTTCCAAAGGCTTTCAACAGGTGCACAAAATTGACTATGATGAGACCTTCACTCCAGTAATAAAGACAGATTTCATACGTTTATCACTTTCCATTGTGGAAGCCGAGGGATGTGAATTCCATCAGATGGACATGAATAATGCATTTCTTCATGGATATCTCTCTAAGGAGATCTATATGGAGAAACCCCAGGGATTTATGCAGGATTCATATTTGGTCTATCGACTGAAGAAGTCTCTTTATGGCCTCAAGCAAGCCCTGAGGGCATGGTATGCCAAGATGGATTCATACATGTTTCAGAGAACTTTGTATGTTTTAATTCAGACCTGAATTTGTACATGCTTAGTATAGTTGATTCACTTCTACACCCAATTCTGTATGTTGATGATTTGTTGATCACCAGTTGCTCAACTTCAACGATTGTTGCAGTCCAAAGGATTATACATGAAAGTTTCTTGATGAAGGACATGGGTGTGCTACATTTATTCCTTGGACTCGAGATCATCCAATATGCATCAGGCATCAAAATTCCTCAGACCAAGTATACACGAGATCTCCTTGAGAGATTTCACATGACAGACTACAAGTATACCCCAACTCCTTTCTTATCAAGAGTCAGACTTGATGATGGATGGGACACTCCACTAGTTGACAACAAACTGTATATAAATCTAATGGGGAGCTTATTGTATCTCACATGCTCCATATCAGACCTATCCTATGCAGTTGGAGTAGTCTCTAGGTTCATGCAGGAGACACATGAGCTGCATTGGAAGGATGCAAAGTGTATATTTTGATACTTATAGGGAACCATAACATTTGGGATTCACTATGTATAAAAATCTACATTGGGCCTCATCATGTTCATTGATTCTTATTAGGCTAGCAATAGCATTGATCACAAGTCCACATCTAGTTACTCACTCAGTCTTGGTTTCAAGCCTATATGTTCGTCGAGAAAGAAACATGATGTTATTTCTCTATCTTCAATCGAGGAAGAGTACAGAGGGATAGTTAACATAACCATTCAGGCTATGTGGTTACAACATTTTCTCGTTGAGTTGGGCATTCAATTTCATCGGTCGATCATCATCTGTTGTGACAACCAGAGCACTCTGAAGTTCTGCAGAGATCCAGTTTAGAGGTAGTAGATGAAGCACATTGAGATACACTTCCACTACATCCAAGACTTAGTACATGAGGGGATCATTGACCTGCAGTTTTGTACTTCATCAAAACAAACTGCTTTCATCTTCACCAAGACATTCACTGAGAAGAAGTTACATGAGGTTCCCATGAGGTTTTTCCTCTTTCCTCCTTTATTTCAATGTATCTTTTGTACTTGGGTACCTAACATGGCATCGTTGTTGGGACCCATTCTTATTTTCACCATAGTGGTGTTCAGGGGGGCTGTTGGAGATACTTCACACACACCTAGGATTTTGTTTTCCTAAGGTTTTCCCTATTTTTATTAGTCATTATTCAGTCTCCTATAGTTTAGGGATAATATTCTCTTCAGTTCACACTTTAGCTTGATCAATTGAGTGGAGAGTCTAGATTCTACATTGGGATCATCACCAACTAATGCTCATTATCCTTGGGATTATCACCAGACTAGCACAATAATCATGATTCACTAATATCCTCCTCACTTCACTATATTTCAGTCAGTTAACTGAAGACTAAGAAACTAGTTAACTCAGACTAGGTGACAGTTCACTCTTGTAACTTCCTGAGAAACTAGCCTAGGTGGCAGTTTACTCTCATAACTACTGGTGTGTGTCTAGATCACTCTATACCACCACTATGGTGCATTGGCTTCTCCCACAATGCACATTAGTTTAGTTATACATATTATATCATGTGTAAATTATCATTCATTCAATTGGTTAATGATAATTCTTCCATTCTTTCTCTCTTGCTTCTCTTTTTTCATATTTTCTCTACAAATTGTGTATGTCATTTGCTAGCTAGATCTATTTTGTGCAGGCTAAACACATTTACACTTGTTTTTGTTCAACATATTACTATTTTTAACCACCTTGTTGTTGCTCATTAACTTGTTGTTGATCATTGAATTATTTCCTCATATCCCAGGCCACATATTTTTTGATGGCTTGTTGCTCATGGCATCCCTTGTTTTTCACAACCTTGGCCCACACTTCTTCTTCCTTTCCTGTGTTCAAGTCAAACACAAATTCTATAGGGAGAAGGAGTGGGTGGTTCATATTCAACCTAATCCATTTAGTTTGCATCTTCCTTAAGGCCTCTTTGTACCAAGTTGTCCTTAGGAAGGCAAGTTGCAGGGTATTGGGAGAGTGAGGCTCTCTGATTTGCAAACCATGAGGCAAGGAGTGCCACCTTCTGTGAAATTCCTCTTGTACCTATTCTCCCAAAAATATTAATGAGTCATATAAGTGATCCATTCCTTCTCTTTGCTTGGATATCAAACCCGGGGCTACATATTTATCCAAATAGAGGTTGTGGTGGTTGGTTATAACATCCCTAGGTACATCTTCCTCATCTTTAATCCACAAGTGTGTTTGGATGTATTCTTCCTTGTACTTATTGAATTCCTCTACCCTCATTTATTCATGCCTTATCCATTATGCAAATGCCATCAATTATACATCCCCCACATATGTATTTGGATTCCAATTGTAGCGGTGTGGTAAGATGAGGTTATGTAGGTAGAATTCATATAATATGGCTCTTTCCTCCATGTTACATCTCTAATATACATCCAATAAATACTTGGGGGTGTCAAGGTTGAATTTTACCAATTTAACCAAGTTTTCAATTTGATTCTTATGCTATTGTCCCTTTAGGAGCAATGTATATGTCCTACTAGGTGGCCTACATTATAACATATCTACAGATACTTTTGCTATTATCTTGATTGTAGCCTCCATGATTTCTACCTATTCACTCTTATCATGTAGTTATTTTTTTTCCTTATTCAGTTACTGTTGCAGCTTCTTGTTTTCCACTTTCAATTTATGGTTGTATTCCACCTTTTGCATTGTCATAATCTGAAACTTTTCCTGCATAGTTTGGAGCTACTTCTCCAACTCTTGAGAGGCATCTTCACTTTGTTTCCATTTTTTATCTTCTGCCATTCTTTTCCATTTGAGGACATAAACTTTTTCCTTCTCCAATTCCAACAAGGTTTCCTAGATGAGGTTCTCTATAGGGGTCTTTGTCTTGGAGGTCCCTTCAATAGAAAGTGTTTTTTATTCTTTTATCGTTGTCCCCTCTTGTGTTTCCTTCCATTTTTATTCTTTTGGTACTTCTAGAATAGGATAATCCTTTATCTCTTATACTTGGGATGTAATGGTGAGTGGAGTAACTAGAGATAGGTTTCTTTTGACTCCTTTTTATTCTGTTGGATCTTCCCCTCCTATGCCAAACCCATTCTACACTAGTGATTTTTAAGCGGATGGAAGAGGGTGTCCCTACTGTAGTTAGAGCATCATCCACTTCCTTGTCTTTTTCATATATTTTATGCTTCTTCTCCTTCTTTTTTGTTTTAATCTTTTGGGTCTAGTCATTATTTTTGGTTCTTTCCCCTTTTTCTTATCCTCCTCACTCATTGTTGCATGTGCCTCTTTAAATTCTTGTAGATCCATATTTATGAAATCTTCCCACAAAATTATGTTCTTCAAACTCATGAGTGAATATGAAACTATTAGTTTTATAAGCCCATGATGTGCTAAAAACTCATGTTTTCCTCTCTTTACTTTTAGGCTCATTTCCTTTAATGACTGAAGGATGAAGTAAGGAATGTTCAAGTTCTTGTTTGGTTTTTGATTTGAATGGTGTTTGAGTTTGTGTAGTATCCTGAACTGGTAAGCATATGCCACACTCATCCTTCTCTCACATGAAATGTACTTGATGATGTGATAGGCCACTTTTTTCCAAGGATGAGGGAGGCTTTCCCTTTTCATACCATTTTTGTCTTCATTGGGTTTTTCATTTGGGAGGGAGAATTAAAAAAAAAAAAAAAAAAATTGCATTAATGGCCACTTGCCTCTCCTTTTTATCCCAAGGAAGGCCCATGGGAAAACTAAATATCATGCTGAAGGAAGATTCATTGATTCTGGTTATCATTCCCCTCACTTCCACCACATAATCATTCTCTTATATATTCTTAAAGTTTAGAGAAAATTCCATGGCCACCTCATCATCATATCCTCTAAGTCTTTCAAAATATCCCAACCAGTTACACCTATAAACAAATTTCCAATATCTTTGGATTATCATAGACCCTAGAAGGTTTTATTGGCTCTGTCTTCTTAAACCCAACTCCCATGGTTGATGTTGATGAGTAAAATTCTCAAGGATAGTCTTAGGGAAAAAAAAATTGAAGAGAGAGAATGAGAGAAAAACTGGAAATTATTTCATATAGAGGCATTTGTTCAGAGAATATGGAATCTTGGGTTTGCTTTAGGAAATCATGGTGGCTAGAAAGTTTCAACAAAAATTTACTTGCGGAAAGAAAAAAAATATGAGGCTCTTCAAAAAATTAAAGTCAATAAAGTCTTTCTACAATCGTTCATGTAGGAACCATGTAAACAGATTTCTATAGGAACTGTTTTCTATAAGACTGTGTAAGTCGGGTTTCTACAGGATGCAGAATGTTTGTTCAAGAACTCATACAAACCCTAGAAATTACCATAAGTTTTTAAACTAAGAAATTTAAACCAAAGATGAGAATAATTCAACAAATGGAGAGTGATTTCTTTGGCTATGAGGGTTTAATGGATACCTATGGAAACTATATTCCTAGAGAAACTTTTAACTCCATGGATGAATTATTTTATCATCTTCCTACATTGTGGGCTTGTCTCCTTGCTTAGAACAACTCGAACTCGACCTTATTTCCTCACAATTTCGAAATGGTGCTCTGATTCACCTTTTCTCCGAGTTATGCCCCAAATTTTGTATTTAGACTCTTGTGTTGTCACAACTATCAACCTGATGTAATAAGTACTCCCTAATTCAAGACTTTATGATCCTCCACTCAATTTACTTAACTTAACATGGTAATTGAAACTTATCATGAATTATGGCCACCCCCAACTAATGAGACAAGTGAACGCCCTCGTTCTCATCACCAAATTAGAATTTTATAAATGTTTTGACCATATAAAAGAAGCACGCATATAATTGTATAAGGATTTAATGAATGTGAAGAGGGGACATAATTGTGTTACCTATGTTACCTTTGCATGTATTTTATTTTTGTTTGTAGGTTGTTGGAGTAATGGAAGACTATATTATTGGTCGTCATTCTTTTGTTGATGGTTGGCTTGATGATGTGAAGATCCCATTTCTTGATATTGGTGTTGACAAATTTCTTGTTGATATGGTTGCTTCAAATTTCCTTTTACATAGAGATCTCGAGTATCCTGGCTTTAATTCATTCTACAGGATATAAAGTATCTTGTAGAACTGTAGATTTTTTATGATGAATATTTTCTACAAGATACAAAGTATCCTACATAAATGTATTTTTGATGTCTCGATACTTGTATTTGATGTAGAAGTGGTTGAAAAAAATTGTGATGTTGTTGATTCTAACAATCAGATTGTTAGTGTTGGTCTTGTCCCTCGAATGATTGTTATTATTTATGGAAATGATCATGTAGGTTGATATTTTAGAATCTTATATGATGATCCTCTAGAAATATGTAGGATAACCCTATAGGATACTTTTATTGAAACAAAGGGTTAAAAAATGTAAAATTTTGAATATGGAAAGTGTTATTGACGAATGAGAAAAAGGATAGAAAAATAATTTTTTAATGAAAATGATTGAAAGAGTTATGTATGGATGATGATATTTGAAGTGTAGATAAGATAAAAATTCTTAATACCCTTATTGATTGTAGTTGATTGTTTGTTTATTTTCATTCTTGTGCAGATGGTTGCTATAGAGGGAGATTTGGGTACTTGAAAAACAAAACATTAGTATTTTGAAAATACTTTTATTTTATTTCTTTTTTCTTTTTTCTTTTCTCAAGGAAGAAGTGTCATTACTAGTATTCATTGATTCCTTGCCTCATCAAGCCTCTGGGAGGTTTTATTTATGAGGATGTTTCTTATTTCTTTGGTATAAGACTGCCTCCATTGGAGGTTTTCACCCACAAATATGTCCTAGATGCCTTGCGAAGGTTTTCACCCAGGTATTTTATTCCCTTTTTCTCTTTTTTTCATATCTCATTAATAGGATGGATTGAGAGCATCTATGTTATCAATCACATCCATATTTTGTGTCTTCACTGCTACTGTAAACTCTTCCCTTGTCATTTCCTTGTTGTAAAATTTTATCCTGAATCAATTTACTAACAAGGGAATTCCTTCTTCATCAATGGTTCTAATCTAAAATGAATCATTATCATAGCATGTTTCAATGGTTTAGGGCCCCATCCACCTAGTCATAAACTTTCCCTTGAAGTATTTGAATATTGAATCATATAAGAGGTCCCAATCGTCTTCTTTGAACATGTTATGATTAATTTTCTTTTCTTGGCAATACTTTATTTGTTGTTGCACTACTTCATTGTTGAAGAGTCCTTGCATTTTGTACTCATCTAAGGCATTTAGTTGATTCAATATTTCTCCTTATGTTGATGGTAAATCCATATTCAAATCAATTGTTGTTCTTAATGTGTGGTGTTCAAATTCAATAGGAAGCATGGATTTATTACCATAGACTAATTCAAAGGGTGTGAGCCCGGTGATATTCTTCCATGTGATGTTGTATGCCCATGCTACTTCTATGAGTTTCTTTGACCATTTTTTCTTGTTCATACTCATTGTATTAGTGAGGATGTTCTCCAACTCTCTACTGGTGACTTCATCATGTCCATTTGCGTATGGATGGTAGGGTGTTTATTTCCTATGGCAGATGTTGTCGTCCTTCATGATTTTTTCAATAAGTCTGGATGTAAATTGATGTCCTTGGTCTGTGAATATCTTTATTGGATAACCAAACCTTGATAATATGCATTCTTGGAGGAATGCAGTTACATTTTGTTTTGTGGAATCCTTCATGGATTTTACTTCAGCAAATTTGGTTAGATAATCAATGCATACCAATATGTGCCTCTTTTTCCCTGATGGAGGATCAAATGGGCTTATAAATTCCATGCCCCATTTGTCAAATGTTTCCATTGATACTTGGGGTTGAAATGACATCTCATTCCTCTTTGTAGGCTTCCATATTATTTGACATTCATCAAGTGTATTGTTGAGCATCTCTATGTAGGGTTGGCCAGTAGTATCCATCTTGTAAGATCTTGTAGGTTGTATTCATTGTTGCATAATGTCCTCCACATGGTTCATCATGAAAAGCATGAATGGTATCATTTACCTCATTCTCTCTTATGCATATCCTCAAAATTTGGTCTGAGCAAAGTTTAAATAAATAACTAGCTACCCAAGTATAGGTTGAGCTTTCCAAACAATCTTACACCTTTCTCTATAGGAGAAATGCTAAGGAAACTTCCATGTTGTTAGATAATTTTTTATGTAAGAAAACTATGGGTTTTGTGTTGATATGGAAAAGAGGTTCATATCTGGATATTGATCATCAATCATGTCTTCCTTAGTAGGAATAGTCAACCTAGAAAAAAACTATGCAACTACATTTTGTTTGTCAGGCTTATAAAGAATAGTTAGATCAAATTGTTGTAATAACAAAAACCATATAATCATTCTACCATTGATGTCATGTTTTTTTATCAAGTATCTAATGGAAACATGATATCTATGTAGAAAAGCGTTATACCATGTAACATAATGTTTGAATTTATTTAGACCGTGAACTACTACTAAATGTTCATTTTTCGTAATAGTGTAGTTTAGCTCTGCACCAACCAAATTCTTTCTTATGAAATATATGGCATAAGAATTTTTATATTCATATTTTCCAAAGACTGCTCCCACATATTTATCTGATGCATCATTGTGAATATGAAATGGAAGAGCCCAATTGGGACCTTGTAACAGAGGAGTAGTTGAGAGTTTTTTTTTAATGGTTTCAAACGCTTGTTGACAGTTTATATTCCAACAATAATATACATCATTGGATGGAAGTGTAAAAAGGGGAGAATATATCTTACTAAAATCCTTGTTGAACCTCCCATAGTATCATGCATTTCCAAGAAAAATTATTATATCTTTTGGTTTCAGAGGTGTAGGAAGTAGGGTGATGATTTTGATTTTGTTTTTTTCTACTTTAATCCCCTGGAGGAGAGATGGTTTCCTAACACAATCCATTCATTCATCATCATTTTTCATTTTTCATTTCTAAGGGATAGATTATTTTCTCTACATATTTGGAGAAAATTTATCCAGATTGTCTAAGGCTCCATCAAAATACTTCCCATAAGGGGTAAATTCATCCATATAGATCTCAATTTTATCATGGATGATTTTTGAAAAGATGTTGATTATTTATCTTTGGAAAGTGGTTGGGGAATTACATAGGCCGAATGGTAAGAATTTGTAGGAAAATGTGCCCTGGGGACAAGTAAATATGGTTTTTTCCTGATCTTCAAGACTAATCTAAATTTGGTTGTATCCACTAAATCCATCTAGGAATGAAAAGTATTACTTCCCAGCTAAGACATCCAATACTTGGTAATTGAAGAGTAAGGGGAATGGTCCTTTATTTTAGCCTTGTTTATATCTTGTTAATCCACACATATCCTCCATTTCCCATTCTTTTTTGGAACAATAACTAGAGGAGAGACCCATTCACTGTCTGAAATTGGATATATAAATCTGACATATAACGACTTTTGAACTTCTTGTTTAACTATATCTTTCATTGCAGGCTTCATCCTTATTTTGGGATTCCTAATAGGTTTGCAGTCCTCCTTAATATAAATATGGTGAGTACAAATAGAAGGATGGATGCATTTCATGTCCTTATAATCCCATGCAAAAGCTTCAATATTCCTTTCCATCACATCTAATAACTTTTGTTCTTGTTGACTAGTAAGTTTGTTGTTGATTTTGAGTGTTTTTATAGGGTTGGTCTTTATGGTTTTGACAGATGGATATTCAATATCAATAGTGAAAAAGTATGTCCATAATTTTGTTGTATTTTTTAGTGGAATTTTTATATCTATTCTCATCATTTATCCCTTCTATTTTCACATCAGTTAGATATTATTTTGCAGAAAATTTTCATGGAAAGTGTCCTCATCAACTATATTATTAGCCAAAGTTGTGTTGATTGTATAGATATGATAGATAGTTATTTTTGTCATATCGTTTTCTTCTTCTATCCACATAGTAAGTTTGTATGTTATCAAAGGTTGGGTAGAAGGATAAAGAACAATATTCTTTTTGGATAGGCCATCAATTATAGGCATGTTCCCTGCCCTACAACCAATGTATGCATCTGTTGTGGACAACCGAAGCCTCCCCAAAAAATGAGGGTATCCATTGAATTGAGATTTGTTTTTAAGGAATTATAAGTTTGTAGGGTACTCCCAAGAATCAATAGATCTTATGATATCTTCTAACATACCTTTAGGTTTGACAGTGGATCTGTCTACAAGCTGAAGGACGGTGGGAGTATCTCTCAAAGATCCATGAAGGTTGAGTTTTAACATAATATCTTCGGTCATAACATTGATGGTATCCCCTAAATATATGAGAGTATTATGGACCAAGGTTTTGTTGATGTGAACATTTACTATGGGGCTTCCTAGATCCAAGTACTTAGGTACAATTAACTTCCCAAGCATAAGATCAATTGGTTTTCCTATAACATTTATAGTGGGGGAATCTTTAATTTTCCTCCCTATCATTGTAATGCACTCTTATTTGATAAACCTATTGAAAATAGGCATATCCTTGAGGGATTGTAAGAGAGGTATTTTTATACACAAACTCTTAAGTTCTCCTAAAATTTATTTCTTTTCAGATTTATAAGTTTCCTTTCATTTAAT